>JARJLU010007312.1:606-53904 GCA_030272975.1 Sparidentex hasta
TTTCCTGCGTTCCTCTCGCTGCCAATGTTATCTGCCCAAAAGCGAGGAGTAAGCAGCGCGCTCTTCACGTTCCCTTTTTTTTCTTTTTTTTTTTTCTTGTGTTTCCAAGAATCCATTCCGCCTGTTCCCGGAGCTAAACTTGTGCTCTACAGGCTTTCGCCGCGGATGCTGCAGTGCGAATCAAAATCGTTCAGTTCAGGATGCACATGTGAAAGATGGCCAGGGGTTTTCCTTTTTTTAGCTGCTCCCACTTGGAGCCATGTTCTCATTTTAATACAATGGTAATGTTAGCAAGTGGCAATTTTAAACACCAGGTGGTAAACCAGTGAGCGGTGCCATCCCGATCAGCTCTCGGAGCCAATGAACAATGCGTTTTCTGCCAACAGACTTTTGTTAAAACTTTATCTCAACAGATTTTAAGCTTAATCAACAGTCTGGCTTAACATTTTCTTTCTTGCCTTCCTTCCAAGTAGGCTACACTTGTTATCAGCTTAAAAGCCTCATGTGATCCCTGCTGCTGGTGGCACGTGAAGGTTTTTTTTTGTTTTTTTGTTTTTTTTTTTCCACGGGCCGTGGTTTACATCTTCAGTGCCCACTCTACTCCATTGTATAAGTCCCTGCCATCTATTTTTTGATATCAGCACTTCCTCCCCCCCAACAACCATTTAAGCTCTATTCAGTTTTAGTTCTTTTTTTCCCCTAAAGTTTTAGCTGGAGGCGTTGTGTTAAAAAAGAAAAAAAAAAAAAAAAACTCATTAAACTTTGAATCAGGACAATGATGTAATTGGAGACACAAACTCGCGGCAGTCACATCTGTGAAGACTTCCATCTGCTAACCTGAGCACACGGGCTCGACTTCTCAGCGCGCTTTTTGTAAATTATTAATGTGGACACATTTTAATAGGGATGAAGTGACGATATTTCCTGTGTGTATTGGAGCCCTTTTATATGTCTATTGATTTAATTAATGGGTGTTTATTATTCGTTATCCTCTTGTGGCCTCTTGGGGCTTGTTTGGTGCTGGTAGATGGCACAGTGGGGAGTCACAGTCTCCCCCTCGCTGCCTGTCGCTTTGAGACTCTACGGTTTTGCCTCAGGTCTTTAGATTAGAAAAAAAATGCTAATTTGCATAAATACACATAATAAATTGGCTGTTAAACGACTTAAATTTCCTCCTATTCAGTATTTGCAGACAGAAGTAATTGTTGTGTCTCGTAGTAAACAAGGCCCAACGTGGAGCCATGCGAGTTCATCTCGCTCTGTCCCCTCCATCATTTTTTAGATTACTCAGGAGAGTTCATGCATCGGTGTTCCAAACAAATCTATTTCCCTCCCTCCATTTTTTTTTTTTTTTTTTTTGCTATTGGCCTTCTAGTCCTCTGTTTCGTTTTCTATACAGCTTTCCTTCCTTTACGTGAAGGTGATGCTAAAATCAGGAGAAAAGAAAATGCCTGTAATCCACCGAACCTTTTCTAGTCTGCTACACTTCCTCTTCTGGAATACAGAGCAACAGCCCTCTTCTTTTGAAAGTGAAAAAGAAATGGTGACATAGTAAAATAAAAAAGTCTAGCAAAAGACAAGACTAAAAGCTGCTACTGATTGCTCTTATCCGTTTGGCCGGGAAGATTCGACACTGAGAAAATGCCTCTGATTTTCCAGAGATGTAGCATTAGTTTGTTTAAAAATATGCATGCCTTGGCCTTTTTCATTTTGAGTGTAACAACAGCAATTATATGAAGACACTGAGCACTGACATGAGAGCTCCCAGCAGACTCAACACAATCCAAAGCTGAGCGCAGTTCAGACAACTCATCGTCTGCAGCCAGCGCAGCCGTCAAATCCTCAACCCAAACTGACCCTATTTCTAACACTAACACAGTGCCTCAGATATACCCTCAGTCAGTGAAGCACAAATACAAATACTTGCTTGGAACTTTGGTTTCCGAAGAGGAAGTATCAAAATAACGTCTGACCATTACTTCTCGGCTCAGTGTTTCAACCAAACTGGGGTTCTGTCATTCACACCTCCTCTCTCCTGCCAGCTCACAGGCAGTCCCTCAAATTCCTGCTATCCTGAATTCTAATCTGTCACTGACACCAGTCATGCTGCTAGTTTTTGTATCTTAGGGGCGGCTCAAAAGGTTTTCTTAGGCCAGTTTTGCTTAAAAGGTAACGTTACAGCATCTGAGATCAGGAAGGTCTCAGTTTTTGCTCATTTTTACCAGTCAAGACCGCGACTGCAGGGATATCACTGTATTATTTATTTGTTTGATACATTCTGTACTTAACGATGGTTTCTATGAGATGAGACAAGAGTCACTCAGAAAACATTACGCTTGCAGGTTTGTTTCTATGTGTCGCTCCATATAAAACACTGCAGAACCCTGCCTTGGTATTGGTCTCGTCTCGGGCTTGATACACTCTGGTCTTGATCATGACTTGGTTTCTGTTTTACCCATTTACACCCATTTACACCATTAAGAATTTCAGTTTCCAACATCGCACACTTATAAACCAATATTTGGTCAACAGGCAAGAATAAGGAAGTTGTTTGCGCTGCACGTCGTTTGACATTACTGAGGTGAGAGGCAAACAGATCTATCTCAGAGTTGTCTGTTGTCTCCACCCGCCTCGAATGACCCAGTCTGAGCTTGCAGTAGCTCTTGTTCGCTCACTTTTGCAGATGATTGTGGCAACATTACACAAATACTTTTCAGATGCCAGACATCCCAAAAGCTTAAACATTTATCTTCCAGTCAGTAGTTTTTTTTTTACATTGTCTTATATTTCATAGTCATATTCTGCTTGATAACAAGTTCTTAAACTGAACTGTTTGTAGCATTCCCCCGATGCGAGACCACAGCTTCAAGCATAACGGAACAACAACAACAACAAATGCGTTGCTGAATTAATCAAAATGACTAAAACTTGCAGGGAAATTATTATTTTTTTTTTTAAATGATCAGAAAATTAAAAGTAGAAAAAGTAGAAGCCCTTCAAAAGGTGCAGATACAAAAAGCAGGTGTGTGTGTGTGTGTTTTTTTTAATCCAATGTTTTCCCTGTGAGATTCAGGTAACGGGGATGAGATCAAGAACAACCTAATGCGCTCTTTGACTTTTTGGCGCTTCGCCGTCAAGGACCCACAGACGCTATTCCCGTGTCTTTTCATCGTCTTTTGTTCTTCTATTTGAACTTTGCGCATGTTCGTCTTCCTGTCATCCTCCCCTTGCTTTGTTAAACCCAGTTTAATGAAGCCGCTGACGCTGAACTCAGCCCACCCTCCATGACCTCATTCTACCCTCAGTCTTCCACTGAGACATTAACAGAGCGGCTCCTCCCACTGTCATCTGTCTTCTTTTTGCACAGAAACCAACTGTAGGCGCACGAGGACGCCTCCAAACGTGGAATGATTTGAACACACACACACACGCTGACACGCACACCGTCGAGCAGACACATGCACAGACACCCTCCCAGCTGTCTCTGGTAAAACATTAAGCACCCAGACGTTTGATCATACAGAGTAAGTCTGACTACAGGAATAGCAACAAATGAACCCTCGGCAAAATGTGAAGCTCTTGTCCCGTCTCGTTTGGTGTGCTTTCATTGGATCGCACGGCAGGCAAAACCCACCATCCAAATAAAAAAAAGCGGCCGCGCCGCAGCGAACCCGCGCCGGGGCAAAACACACACATCTGGTCCGCATTAGCACAGCATTACTCATCTGGTCTGCCCCGGTAATGGGAGACCACCCTTCAGTTTTCTTTCTTTTAGTGGTTACTGGAGGCATAGACTACCGGTTTGGCTCATCATAAAAGAATATAGATGAAAAGAAATGAACGCGGGGAGAAAGAATAAATCAGCTATGCATTAACAGAGCATATGGGAGTTGTCACAAACGCGGAGGTTATGTTTCCACCTGTGTTCTTTTGGTTGTTGGTTGGTAGGCTGGTCTATTGGTTGGGCGAGCGGTTTGTTGGTTGGTTGGTCATTTTTTTGGTCTGCTGGGCTGATTTCCACAACATTTGGATGGAGGATGGGTCTCAGCCTAGATTTGACACCATGAACTACTTTCTCAGGTAATAATATGTGAATCTTGATGAAAAAAATCAGCCGTGGCTGGTATCTGTGAGTGAGAGTGAGTGTATTTGGTGGGTGATACAGGGCTTTTGATATTGGATTTAGCTTGATGAGATAAAAGTTGGGCCTTGGCAGCGGTTTGAGCTCTAATGAGTGCCATTCTAGTTAACTTTCCAGACTGTGTATATTTTCTTGCGGGATCAAGGAACTTGCTTTAGGGTTAAGAATTCCTGGTGTGCCACTTAAAGCCTGGTGTTACTGTTAATCATATGAACTGATTGAAATTGAGGGTGCATCTGTAGCATTGGCATGTGGGGTCCTTTGAGGCAGCAGGGCTCCCTCCTGCTCAGTCCAAACTTTCTAACCAATGACAGAGTGACGTCTGCATCGCCTTGGCTCGGCACATGCATCTATAGATAATCTAGGCTTTGTCCTAATTAACACTGGCCAGTGAGTGAACACTGCGCTCAAAAACCAATGAAAGACTCAATAAAAGAGTTGCACATTTCTTTGTTTTTTTTATTTGTTTTTTTTCATGGGCACAAGATATAATCGCACAAACAAAGAACACACTCGAAAGCTGTCAAATCTCATCACCCTCTGTGCCAGGTCCAATCCCTTCCAATTCCTTCCTCGTGTGATGCTTCACATTTTAGGGTGTAAACAACCTCCACACTGGCGCAGGACTAGCCCAGCATCCCTTTTGCAGACACCGGGAGCTGTCACATCCCCTTAGATGCCACATTAGATCAGGAACACAAACACACACACACAAACACCCGCACAACCCTCGGGTTATTGGAAAGACCACGGAGCAGTTGGATTGTACAGGCTCCACTAAAGCACCAAGAAACACATCAAATAGATCCAAATCTGTGACGGGTGAGCAAACATCAAGGCGCCTGTTGCACTAAAGTCAGTTTTAAATAACCCTCGTAATTCGGCCTTTACTGTCCCAGAGCTGGTGGGGGAAAAAAAGCAATAAATTCAGCTCATGTGCAGTCCAAACTTGAAAGTGACTAACATACTCGAATTCCCCCGGTTTTAATGAAATGTAAATTCTGCTTAATAGTTGAGTAAGCTCATATGTCAATGTGCAAATTAAAATCAGCTCATTAAGTGCAGTGGTCTGCTCTGAAATCAGCATGTAAATCAAGCGGGACTGTGACACTTCTGCGCATCTGATGAACACACGGCGCACATGGTCTCATTCTTCATCGCTCATGCCTCTGCGAGCATGCATGCACCGCGACTGAGTCCCGTTTTCCTTAGGGCCCAAAAAAAAAAAAAAAAAGGTATGTAGCAGAAGTCATCAAGTTCTCTGCAGGGCACGGTGTGAGGAGAGTCAGGGCTGTGCATGTGTGCCTCTGTGTGTGTGTGTGTGTGTGTGTGTGTGTGTGCACATGTGTCTAACTAAGGGAGATGTGGCTTTACAGAGGAGAGAGTGAAAGTCAGACAGAGGAGAAGAGAAGAAAAACTGTGTTTGTGTGTGCACGGACATTGCCTTGTGTCTTTTTTTCTTGTTATTGTATCCCCGAGGTTAACCTCAAGCTACGGTAAGGAGCCAGCAATAACAGAGCTAAGAAACTCTCAGCACAGTGTTTGCTGCTCTAATGGCCAACACAAACCTCGGCATTAACAGCGTCTGGGAGCACTGCAGTGCACGCGTTTCGACATGTGGCGGGATGTTGCCAGCAGTCAGAGTGACTGTCCTGTTCCTTAAAGGTCACCGAGTTGAACCCCCCATGGCAGTCGGTCATACACCCACGCCGCGATAGCCTGCCCACTCACCAAACCCTGCAGCTGCCAGCTATTTGCGTCTGACTCGGTTTGGCTGAGCCCTATAAATGGTGACAAGCCAGTAACAGCGAATCCTTCTAGCAGCACGGTGTCGCATTTGCTTCACATGTCCGTCACATGTGGCCAAACAATGAGGCCAATTGCAATAAACTTGAAGGTGGCTCCAAAAGCGGTCAGTCCCCACAGATCAACAAAAAATAAACATATTAACAGCCGACTGTTTGGGTGTCTTTAGCTAATTTCACTGTTTACGACACCTTCATTTTTAATATTTTTTTTTGTATTAAGGCTTAAATATATGCATGATTAAGAGCGTGGGTGCTCTCTGTGACAGCTAATCACTAGCTGTCGCGCTAAGTGTAACCAGCTGGGCTTCATCTCACCTGCCTCAGCTCAGGTCACACGAAAAAATAAAATAAAAAAAAAAGTGGTATTTCACACAGATTGTTTATTTTCCCTCATATCTATTTTAGCAGTTGAGTGAAAATGTTTCTGTTAGAAAGTCAGGTCACATATCAAAAAGATGTACAAACATAATGCTCACAGTAAATTGTGCTTCATGGATAGATCGTGTACATGGCGATTGTGTGGGCACTAGGTCCCTAGACATTTAGAGACTCTATTGTTTTCAGGTAATTAAAGAGTTTTTAGTCAAAGTTTGGTTGGGTTTTGGCAACAGAACTTCCTGGTTGGGTTTAGGGGAAAAAAAAATAATATGATTATACTGTTAAAAAAAATAATGAATCAGTCTCACACACACATGACATTGTCACCAGTTTCTGTTTTGTAATTGCAAACTGAATACATCTCTTTTTGTCACGTCGCAAACAGTTTGAGAGCGTCAGGTAGTTTCGGTCGACTGCCTGTTTATCCTCAGCAGAAGATTTCAGAGACAAAGCAGTTAGTATAGTATTCTGAACTGTATATGATACATCAGAGCCAAGCTGTGTTGCAGCACTGCACACGTCCTGTAAAATATCCTTTTCTACCTTACCACAATGAATGTCAGTATATCCACCCAGCAGTGTGGTTGAAGGCTGGTTTAACGTCTATTTATATTCTGCAGGTTGTTATGAGAAAAAAAAAAAAAGGGCTTGGCTGCTTCATTTCTTTGGGTATAAAATCAGACTGGAGCAGAGAGGGGAAAGGGGCCACATCACCCGTTTCACCACTTGTTTATTTTCCAGAAAAGGTCCTCCTCATGTGTGTCCCAGATGAATTGCTGGAGATAAAAGTAGAAGCCTTTTTTTTTTTTTTTTTGCCTTTTTTGGTGGATGTAAAATGGAGTAAGATTGAGTGGGAGGGAACTGTGGTTTTGGGGTCTTGGCTTTGTTGCTGTTAAATATAGGCTGGAGAAACACCACAAATTGAGAGCCCAGCCTCTGTATTAGATCAATGTGGGGGCCCCGCTGGCACAAAAGTACGTTAATGAGAAACACACTCAGGATCGCACACACACGCCACTCCATGTTGTTTTTTCGCTTTCTCTGCCTCTTTTCTAACAAACACTTACATTATGTAGGCACTTCAAGATTTCACCCACGAGATGATGATCGCCTGGCGTCGCTTGATGTTTTCCACGTTGGCTTTTGTCATTTCTGCGGGACGTCGTATTTGTCTTTCTGTCCCTTGAGCCCCATGGTGTTCTCGCAAAACTCAAGACACCCGAATCTGCTTTTAATTACCTCCTCTGCCACGAACTTACACCCCAAGCTCTGGGGCATTTGTTTTTGCTACAAACACAACAGCCCATACCTGAAGTGTCCTGATATCAGTGTCACCCCTGCGAGCAGCGCCGTTTCCCACTTTCTTTCTTGCACAGACCTCAGATCAAACGCAGCGCTGATAGGAGTTTGACCCGAAGGGGGCAGAGACTCTCTTGGGAGGATTTACAGCGGACCGAGCGAGAGCCAATAAACACTCCATTCAAACGGAGCTGTGACACCGAGCAGGCAGAGATTTGCGCTAGTGGGATTGTGTGTGTGTGTGTATGTGTGTGTGTCTGGCCCTCTGAGCCGCATGCGGGTCCAAAAGAATCCTGTGACACTCCAAGATCAGAGACCCCAGAAATTGGCACTTGTGAGCACAATTTAACCAGGCTTTGATGTAAAATAATGGTCCGGGGGTTAAGGAAAGTCTTACGGGTGCGAGAGTGATCGAAAAGTCGAACAAATGTCCTCAACCAAAGCGACGCAAGGGTGCGTACGTGCCTTTTTTTTCTATTGATTTTTATCTTTGCTCGGTCTCATGAATCGTCAAGGGGGGGGGCGTTACTGTCCTCTGCCCCATCAGAGTCCACATCGGCCCGCGTGGAGAATGGAGGTTTGGGATTGAGGCTAAAAGGTTGATTGCATTAGTGACTTCTATCAGGATTCATTTGAAGAGCGGTTTGGAAACAAAGTGATGGTTTTTGAACTCTGAGGGTGACCTTGACATTTGGGTGTCCAAGCAATCTCACCCACCGGGGATATGTGTCTGTGTGTGTGTGTCTGTGTGTGTGTGTTGGTCTGCAGCAGATTCACAAGAGGGTACAGTGAAGAACGTCACGCAGAGTCGAGAAAAGAAGCTTTTTTTTCTCCCTCTCTGTCTCTGCCTGATTGCAATATTCATTGATTAATTATGTGCAGAAAGCACCGGTTTGAGATACGATGTGGCGAACAGACGATTAAAAATATCCAGAATGAGGTGAACCGAACGGGGGGGGGGGGGGGGGGGGGTGTTTAGGGACACACAAGGAGGAGAACGACGTCTAAATGTAGGGCAGGGGTTCAGGAATATTCACTCATCGAGACACACACGAATGCACACACACACACACACACACCGAAAAATGCACACACGCACACCCCCAGGGGCATGCACATGACGGGCCCCTCGCTCCGTGCTCGCTGTGAAGTAGAGCGTCGGTAGCCATGACGATAGCGTTCATCACCATGGGAGTGAAAGTAAAGGGATGAGGGATGTGAAGGGAAAAAGGGAACGCACCACAACAAACATTCACTGTTTTTGCCTCGGCTGCAGAGATACTCGGGCCTTTATTAACAGCAGGCATATTGTAGCGAAGTACCTGTTTTATATCTTATCATTACCGATGTAGAGGTCGCTCCATTTTTCCGATCTGCAGTTCGATTTCGCAAAACCGCCTCTTAAGCGTGCAACGTCACTGTGATATCAGTGGTTTTGCAGAACCACTCGCGGGCAACATTTTATCCTTGCAGCTGGGCTGTTGGTTTCGCCGTACGCGCTCTCCCTCCGAGAGTTGTTTTGAATTCCCTCAGCGTTTTTAACTACATTAGGACATAATCCCTACTGGGGATTATTTGGGCTTTAAAGGATAAGTTTACAATCTTAAAACAATAATCAGGTGTCCGTGTGAACAGGAATCATCCGTCGCCGTTCTTCCTGGCCATAAATAAAAAAATTTTAAAAAAACCCTTCCTGAAGCACTTTTGGTGGAAATGATAAAAGGGTGGAGGGTTTTTATCTGTGCCAAATTGTATTCAAAAATCGCTATGATTGTAATTACAGGCTTCAGAAGTCTAAGTTAAAGTATTTTTAGCGTAAAATTTCCGCTTTGCGCTTCCCTGGACAGTGATCCTTTGTTGCTGCCATAGAGTGGGTAATGACAAACAGAGGGAAGTTTGTACAATTAACATTACACCTGAGACGCACTACTAAGGGATTTCTAAATGAACAGGATGAAGAATTACAGCATGAAAAATACATTCTGGTGTTTGTACGGACACTTGTCTTTGAAAAACTGTGACTGTGGAAGACCCGGACAGGAAGTGCTGCAGTTTATTTATAGTTTATGGCCAACTGTGAGAACAGCAAAGTGCAAGAAATGGGAATAAGGGCGTTTATAAAGAACCAGCCTGTATTTGTGATGGTTGGATTTATTCCAACGTAAAATAATCTTCACCTTTTGTAAGTGCTCTCTACAGCACACAGACAAATTTCAAAAATGTTTGCAAATCAACACCTAAAGCCTTCGGCTGCCTGGAAGTGCTCTGAAAAGGTCAGCCATAACCGGAGTCGAAGTTCAAATAACTATCCATAAAGAATATATTTATATATTCCAGGCTGCACAAGTCATCTGCAGTGCGTAATGGCCTTTACATTCCCCTACATTCAGCGTCTCGGTCTACACTTTCAGGTGTTAAATCCGATTCGTGTTCTCCACACATTTCCTTTTTTTTTTTTTTTTTTCTTTTTCTAACCGTAGCTCAGAGTGAGACATCTTGTGTGAAGGAGAGAAGGAGGAATAGAAGGGAAAGCTTAGTCTAGGGAGCAGTGACCTAAATGGCAATATACAGTAAAATGTGTTTCCGTCCGCATCCGTCCCCCGCTCGTTACGTCACCGTCTTCCCCCAGAAGGGACGGGAAGGTGGAGACGGATTCGATTGCAACCTTCGGCTTTGCCCTTCACAAAACAATAGCTCTAATAATCTTTGCCCCCCCCCCCGAGGTCAGTGGTAATGAACACACTCCGTCACACGGACACGGGCGCATATATTTACACGCGTTCAAAGATGGTTCGAGGAGACAATGGATTAAAGAAAACTGGCCCCCGGAGCAGAAGCGGCAGACATAAAAGTTACCTTTCAGTCTTCAGCGGATGCTATTCAGATGCAGTGTTCTCACCTCTACAACCACCCCTTCTCCCCCCTCCTCCTCCCTCTCATCTCCTCTAGATTTTCTACCTTGTGTGTGTGATGGATGGGCTGCTCTATCATATGAGTAATACTAATATAGGCCTGTCTGCATGCTCTGGCTCTAGCCCTTGCAAATTGAATTTGTCAGAGGCCTTTTTTTTTTTTTTCCCCCTCGCTGCAGTTTTTTTTTTTTTTTTTTTTCTTTATTCACTCCCTCACCTTTCTCATTGTGTCCAAGGGTGTGTAACTAAGCTGGCTAGTTTTCACATCATCTGAAAACATTTTTTTTTCTTTCTTCTCCTCCCCGTCGGAGCGAGCTGGCATATTTGGTGGGAGCTGCTGTATTTTTTTTTTATTTTTATTTTTTTTCTCAAACCATTCTGTATTCAAATGACCTGGTATTGACCCAGATCATGTCAGCTTCATCTGGAGAGAAAAAGACTGAAAGCGCTGAATCCACCAGCCTTTTTTTTCTCTTTTTTTTTAATCCACTCCTCATTCTTTAAACTTTGTCGAGTCCCCGCCACCGCTCTCTTTATTTTCCTCATTTTCAAATCCCTTCTGTTTTTTCATGATATCTAGTTCCAAAATCTTATGTGGTTTTACTATGCGGCGGCAGAGCACTTACCCCTACCAAGTAGCAATTTCAAAAAATAGGCCCTTATTCGTTCTCTCCCCGGCTCTGTCTGTGTGTGACTCACATACTGAATGAGCCACTGTCCACTGCTCGCTGGGAAGATGAAAGATGGACAGAAACAAGTCGTACCTCTCCTGCTCCCTCCTTCCCTCCCTCCCTCCCTCTCTTGTCGCTCGTTCTGTTTCCCACTCTCTCTCCTGCTGCCCTCCCCGCTGAGCTGTAATCTGACAGATGTAGGGGGAAAAAAAATAGATAAATAAATAAATCTGTGCTGCTCCTCGTCAGTTTGTTTGCACGGGCCTGTGGACGCGGATGGCAAACGCACGCACGCGTGTGCGCGATTTTGGCCGGCGTGCGACGTGTGATCACGCATACACCTGGTGCATTTACACTTTGTTTGTCTCGCTCAGTCATCAATATGCTGCTGAGGTGAAAGCTGGGTGTTGTGATCCCGCCACCGCCGGCCAGCTGGCCGATGCCTGTCTGCTTGTTTGGATGGTAACACATTAACGCTTGGGGAGCGACATCCGCGGTCCTTCCCTCCCGCCCCGCTGCTGTATGAGGGCAGTGCAGCCGAACAGGGCTGTGTCTGACCTCTAAAAAGCTCCCTTTTTTTTTTTACAGCCCTTCGATCTCTTTACGGCTCTTTTACACGAATCGTAGGCGTCTTGTTTCTCGGTATCTACAGTATCTCTTTATTACCCTCCCTCAATCACACTGCCTGTTTCTATTTGTCTTCGCCGCACCACCAATTACAATACCTCTCGCCCGAGCTTTCACCAATTCCACCCCCCCCCGCACTATTCCCTCCCTTATCTCTATCTCATCCCCTCCTTCACATCCACTTTAATCCCATCAACACATTCTTTCCAGCCACTCTTTGCCTCCAACGTGTTTTCTCACCTCTTCCTCTCAAAAAACCCCATCCATCAGCTTGCCTCCCCTCCTCACTCATTTCTCTGCCGTCACCACGCGACCTTCCCCTCACTCTTCTTGAGCCTATCATTAGGGACCATTAAGGTTTCAGCTGCTCCGCGGAGAGTGATGGAGTCTCTCCCGACACCTTCAGTGGAGAAATTAGGTGGGAGGTATGATGGAAGGGAGCAAAATATGAGATGAAAATGAAGACAGCGGGCGAATTAAAATATTAATAATGTATCAAAATCTATTCAGGCTAACGCCAAGACTAACCGGAGGGACGGGCGTGCTCGCGGGAGAGCGCGGCGAAAAGACCAGACCCGGTTTTAAGATTGATGATGATGATGATGTATAGGGTGATTAAGAAAAAGGATGAAAACAATGTGACAATGTGAAGAATTATGATGAGGACGATGATGCGCACGCCCGCATTGTTGTTCATCTCAGTAAAGAACCGGGCGACATAAGGATGAGATATGTGAGGGGTAATGCGCGGCGAGGTGTCCCTTATCGGGAATTTATGGACAACATGGAGGCCAGAATGGCTGCCTCCATTAATTCCCGGATATAGACACATTCAAGGGCATTATCCAGCTCATGCCGTGGTCACTCGCCAAAGAGACAATTTATTTATGGTCTTATGTGGTCATGTGTTGAGGATTTGTGTTTCAAACCGTAACCGTCGTGGTTTGGGTTGTGGGTCAGTCATTTCCTGTTTTATTTTGTAGATCATGCTCTTTTTCCTCCTCACCTGTGTTCCATTGGTTTATCTGCCCCTGTGTGTTGAAGGTTGTGTTTTTTCCCTTCGCTCTTATTCGGTTCAGCTGCGTCTCCCACGTCTAAAGTCTTTTCCTTGTCCTATGTTCTCCTTGTGTCTCCTGCAGACACAAACCTAACCGTGACCCTAAACCCTTTTTAGCAGTCTTTGATTCCTGTTTTGTTGACCTCAGCCTTAGTTCATGAAAAGTCCCTTTTTTTCTTATGTCTTCCTTCCTGTGGTGTTGTGATTAAGATCATCAGACAATTAGACAGTGTCACTGGAATTACGTAATACTTCCATAGGTGTCCGTTTATCGAGTATTCATGGTGCATCTCCATCATCTGGGACAGTAACACCGGGGGGGCGTAGTTTGTGCATTCGCGTGTGTGGGCAGGTGCAGTAGCCCTCACTCGCGGTGTTTGCATTTTAGACGCATGTTGTAACACATAATTCACGATTTTAATTCATGAACACTTGGCTGCTCAACCGTTTTATTTGTCTCTGGCTGCTGCACTCAGCAGCAACACCGCTGAACTGCACTTGAGTTACATGCAGAAAAAAAAAAAAAAAAAAAAACAAATGCACATAATCGTGTACTACATCTTTACTATATGTCAGGTTACATATGAATCCAGCCGATGAGTCAGCATGAGTGTGTAAGAGAGAGCGACAGAGCGACAGAGGGAGGGAAAGAGATCCATCAAAATGACACTTGAAGGCTCGCGGAGTCGTGTGCCGCTCAGCCAAAGTGGAGTACAAGTCCCTGAGCTCATGCCTGGTACTCACGCATCTATTTTAATTTCACTGCTCACTGTCGGTCCTGCCTGACTAACATGTGATCAATACAGGCAGACATCCATGTAATTATGATAGATTGGATTTCGCTGAGCATGAGACCGGTGACGTGGGTCGGGCGGGGGGAGGGGGGGGGTTTGTGACATGTTGAGCGGGACGACAGGACCGTTTCTCGTAAGACAGCGTTTCATTCAGCATTGTTGTTTTCCCCGAGTGTCTGCAGTTTAGCGTGTTCTCCGACGATGGTCATTGGAGCCGAACAATCTCGAGAGTCTCCAGCCGATCTGCTAAATACGGAGAAGAAAACTCAGGGAGAGTCTGCGGTGCAGTTGCATTACAAAATCCCTCGTGTTTTCATGTGCGTTTCATTTTTTCTTGTTTATTTCATTCCTTCTGGAAATAAGCCTCTGGTTTCAGCTTGGAGAACAAAACAGGATTGCAGTCAGGGTAACAAGGTAATCAGCATTCACTGGGTCTTCCGTTGATGTCGTCATTTCCTCTGTCTATCAAATCTCACATATCCCAGGCTGTGTGTGTGTGTGTGTGCGCACGCACACTTCCCACAGTCATTTTTATTGCTGGTGGAGCATTATTATAATCCAGATCTCTCCATGCGCTCCTCTCTGCGTAGAATTGCATCCGTTATTGAGATAAATATGTGAAGCAGTTCCGAGAAAAGGCGTACCTTGTTCCTTTAATGGGTTTAGGGACTGATGGACACAGATGGAGGACCTGGATAATAGTGTGCGGCAAGTGACTCTGCTTTTGAAAGACACCTCTCAAAAAAAAACAAAAAAAAAAAAAAAAACATAAATTAATAAGTCAAGTGTTGATGCTTGACAATTGAGCACATGAACATATTCCTATGAGATTAGAGAAAGCTGAAGTAGAGTTCATGTTTTCATGTTCATGTTTCGAACCAGATGACCGCAATTTAATGAGGAGGGCTGCGGTCGTTAATGCTGTTTGTGTGTACTTTAATGCCAACAGAAACCCACGTTAGGTATAGAGTTTGCAATGTGTCGTTGTAGTCATTAGCTATGTCGAACGTGTTACCTTTCTGAATAACATCTAAAATGTCAGGTCAAGTTGTCCGGATCTCGGAGAGTGAAGGCGTGAGACTCTTCAAACAAGAAGAAAAGCACAGCTCCCGCAATTCTACCTGTGGAGTTTGCTGTTGGTCTTGTCAGCCACGATGGAATGGGAATTAACTAATGGTCACCTCTAAGGACAGAAGCGTTAAGGAAATGTAATTTCAGCATGGAGGGCTCAGGTGTGTGACATCAGTAAAACATGCACTGGAGTACTGTAAGCTGTAGTTGGAATTAGAGCACAGCAAAAAATAAGTTGATTTATCGATGAGTAGTCCCACAGAAAACTGACTTTCAACACTTGTGACACCACTCGGGTGTTCCTAGAGAGACCTCACATCAATTTCCAAACAGGTTTGTCGCAATAAAAGAAGATACGTTTAACAGGAAGTCGGGCCATCTCCAGCTGTTTATGTGGTAACAAAGCCAGGTGTGGTTTTTTTTGTGTTTTTTTTTTTATTGAGGCCTTGGGACGTTTCCAGCTGTGCTATGTGTGACCAAAACATGTCGTTTAATCAAACCGGCGACCTTCCAATTGCCGGACCACCTCTACCACCTGACCTACCCGCCCCTGAAAATATGTAAAGCTGTAACTTATCTGTGGTTTTGCAGAAACATTTATTCCGACGACTGGCTTGCCAGGTCTACAGTCTGGGTCACACGAGACGCCAAGGCGTGACATCTCTTCATCAGTTCAGACCAGACAGCCAGCAGCTTTTAGGTCTGACACGAAGATATCCGGAGAAGAGACGCCTGAGATTTTATGACTGGGCGATCTCATTAGGTACCCTTAAAAACAAACAGTAAGATGTTTTAATGAATACGTTTCCACTCCTGCAGCCAGCGTAGGGAGCGCACGAGTGCCGCTGCAGCATTTCCGAGCGAGCCGCGGATGAGATGCAAAAGACTGACTAATACCAACATATAAGTCTAGGTGAGAGGAAATATTGGTGTTAATAACCTTCTCCAGATCATGAGGTGGTAATGAATACGATCAATCATTCTTACGGCGAAATCCAAGAAAAGAAGGCCCAAGTTGAACACAGCCAGACTGAACGCTTTATCATCTTTAAGGCCCTGTATGTACCATAACAATGAATTCAGACACCCCGACGCGACTGTTAAAAGGAAGCTCAAAGCTGCGGGGGAATTTTCCGCAGCAGCGCACCTCCACAAAGCCCTGACTGTTTTTGTTGTGTCGAGTTTGATGATACAATAAAAAAAAAGAAAGAAAAAATGCTACGTTTCCAACGCTGACAAGCTAACATCACTGAATAACTCAAGCAAAGCGTTTGCCAATCAACACACAGTAGCGCCAGTAAAAACATGCAGATTATTTCCCCTGTTTGAGTGGACTCCAGCAGGCACTTTTGATGCTGTGTTGGCACTGTGTGCACTTATCCAGCGAATAACAAGCGAGTCACACTTGTTTAGTTATAAGAAAATCAAATTTCATATGTCAGTCAGAAGCGCCCAGTAAACGCAGCGTTCAGTGCCGAAATCTGTTTTTTGTTTTGTTTTTTTACAAGCTTGCACCGCGGAGCGTGAATTAATACAATAAGCCATAGCTGGAAAAATCTCTCTGAGACCCTCTGACCATGTGTTTGCCCGTGCCATCGTAGGAGCTGCACATTTTTCGTAATTATAATGATATTAGTTATATTTACACAGATAATTTGCTCCGTTCAGACTAGCTCATATTCATCGATTCAGATTGACGCTGCGGTACTTTCAATTATATAAAATCGAGTTGTGTTATATAATGCGTGTGTCTTATGGACAGGAATGCTGGAATTAGTCGAGACATTTACAAGATATACAACATTAGTTTGGGCTGAGGTAAGCGTCTCTTTTTCATTCTCGGGTTCGTCATCCAAATAAACAGAAGAGAAGAAAATGCTGCTTTCGGCCCCAATTCGCCAAACTCACCACTGAGATTGAAGACTAATGGGTACAGTGCAGTGTTGGTGTCAGTGGGGCCGAAGCTGTCTGCATAAACAATTTATCTATGTCTGGGCGGATACGCGTTGTACCCTTTGTTGTTTTTGCTTCTGCTCTGCGTAGCCTGTGTGTTTGTACCCGAGCCGAGTGCCCATACGTTTGTGTTAATTACCCCCTCATAAAGATTTCAAAGCCCCGCTCCAGCCATTGTTTCCTCTTGTCTAGCGGTTAATGTTTTCTTTCTCAAAGAAAATAGTCACTCGCGATTATTACTATTAAAACCAGACCGCCATCCTCTCAAGATCAGCATTGCTGGTGCCGTTAAGTACATGGTTTTCTTTTCATTTTCATGTCCCTTTCAACCACACAAGAGGACAAATGGCCTAGTTGCCAGCTCACCGTTGAGGTCGACGACAAATCTCCGCGAGTGCAGCGTGAGCGTCAATGAGAGCTGATGCCAAATGTCTTGCATACATTTATCTGCGTCCGGGCAGATAAATGCGTGTGTGGTTTAGTTTGGAAACAGTGAAAAGAGCGCTTCCTGTGTAATTGGTGTTCTTATCACGCGAATATTCATGGCAGTGGGTTGGGGGGGGGGGGGTGTTGATAAGCTACAGTGAAGATAATGGATCGGAAATGGATTTTTCTTTCAGCCGAGCTCAATCCTCATTCACGCCGAGATCACATCCTTTCTCACCCCCATAAACTAAAATTACTTTGTCAAAACGTTTTTTTCAGTTATCATTGGAAGAAATGAAAACATATACACTGTTTCCCTGCCATATATTGCCTCAGAGTTTGTCTGTGGAAGCAGTTTCTACATCTCTATTATGTCATCTGTCAAGTGTCACTGGTTGTTTTATTGCCCCGCGTGCTACATTAGTGTCTCATAGAAACAGTTCCGTGCCACATATTTAAAGATCCCACGTCTCCGTGTTAAGCTGTAGCTGCTGAAGAATTGGAAAGTTCACACGAGTGGAGGGGGTAAAAATGCCAGAGCCGGTTATGGAAAAGGGGGCCGCGGAAATTCAAATGCTCATTATGAGGACGGGAGGACGGGAGGGCGAGGGGGGAGCCGAGCAGAGGTGATGCGTCAGCCGCGCTGCCAGACAGCGACGGCTCACCTCAGCACCCCGCTAAGAGGGTATTGGGCACGGGTAGAGAGGCTCGCTGTTCCCCTGTCTAACTCTGTCACAGCCTCCCTATGGGAGTCTGCCATGTGTCAGCAACCTTAATTACTACACCTCATCTCCTCAAAGATTAATGACGCCCGTGTTCACCCAGTATTTATCAACTTATCTGCTCATTTACATTCCGCCGCGCCTATACTGTAGCCGTGTGTGTGTTTGCGAATGCACGCAGCCGCAGCGATGTGCTCTTCCTCTGGGTTATTTTATTTTTTTGTGTGTGTGTGTGTGTGAGATTCTCACTTACGATTGTTTGTGTTGATGAAGTGAAATGCGGAGAAAATGGAGCATGCTGTTAAACTCATTTGTTTTCTTAATTACCTGCCGTGCGCAAAGCCCCTGTTCGCCTCGATGTTTCGGGCCCTGCATGGCGAGGCTTTGTTTTGAATTTTGTTAGCATGATTTCATGTTGTATTATTCGTCTTGTGTGGGTTTTATGTATGAAATATTCAGGGACCTGGGAAGTCAGTCACAGCCGGGGGGCTGCTGAGGAAGTCTGTGTTTATAAAGACGTCATTGTACACGGTGCCTTCATTCATGTCTGTTCTGTTAGTTTGAATGACCAGAATAACTCATATTAGGTCGCTTAAACAGTAATTTACCAACTATTTTAGAGCGTTTTAGCAGGTGGCAAGCTGGAACACCCAACATGCTACAGGGAGGAGATGAAGAGGGAGAGAAACAGATGAACAAGGAGAGAAATTCCCTATACGCCATTATAAATTTGCTGATTTTTGTGAGTTGTTGAGTTTGGAGAAACTTTATAAAGATTGTGAATTGCTGCCTTAGGCAAATTCTTAATTATCCAGGCCTTCGTGTTAATTCGGCATGTATCCTACATTAAGTTTTTGGTTTTTTCTTTGTGTGCAAAACGATAGTGATATATGTGTTTATTCATATGGAGCAGGGAAGTGACATAGAATCACAAGTGGTCACTCATGATGCATTTTGACACACCTGACGTCAGGTGTGACATATTTCAAATATTTATGTATATATTGGCATCTTATGACAATATTTGTGCGTTTGACTCTGCGTTTGAAGGTATCGGAGAGTTTACAAGGGGAATTATTGGTCACTATGTTGAGGCAGAGACCAACAAAAAGGACAAGACATAATGTATAGGGTCAGGAAGATCCATCTGTCTTTATCATCTCCTGCTCGCTTCATATAATATTTATGTTGCGACTTACTCACCCCGCTGCTGCTCTGATCCACGCGGCGTGACCCGGCAGCCAGATCACTCGCCTGGTTGAAATTCCAGTAAACTTCTGCCCAGTGGAAGCACGCCGCCCCCACCGTGTAATTGTTCGTTTTAATAGGGATCTCCTCCTTCAGTTGGCCACCTTTGCATGCCCGTCTGGTTGTCAGTGAATCCACTCGCAGTCAATCCCCTGGTGGTGCGTATTCATCTAAATCATTGTTTGGACGTGAACTGCGTGCAAAGAATTAGCCCTAATTATCATGCACAACCGCAATTTTATCCTTGAATCCCCTTTTTTACTCTTCAAGTCAGCCAGCGTCTCTGAACAATGTCATAAATACAAACAAAATGTGAAAATAGCCAGGGAAGACGCTGCCAGCCAAATCACAGTTATTAATATCAATTTATTCCCAACCACTCGTCTTTCCTACAGTCTCTGCATAATCAAGTTGTCATCAGCCTGAAATATAGAGATAGGGAGGAAGTGGGGTAAAGAGAAAGTGAAAAAGAGAGATAAACATAGTTGAAACCTCGGGGAAAATGTGCTTTCTCTTCAATTTGCTGTGCGCAGTGACTGAGCATGACACTGCATTGAGTCTGTCAGGACATTAAAAAGTGTTTGTGCAGAGTGTGTGTGTGTGTGTTTGGGTAGATGTGGGGGGTGAAGCACTTGAGACTGGCTTACAGTGAGTTGTAAGTACGTGTGTACATGGTGATTACATCAGATGGATAGTGTAAGGAGAAACGCTCCGCTCAATGGTATCGAAGAAAAAACTTCGAATCCAGCTGCGAGAGAACATTTAAATGTGCCCGCTCTCAAAGATGACAGTTGTGTATTGTGTGTTTTTAATTATTCTTATTATCTCTGATTATCTAAAGCACTAACTGAGAAGGATCAGTGTGTTAATTGATTGAAGAGTTGGTAATTTACATGATAATGTGGCGGAAAAAAACACAACCCCATGTGACAGATGACGGATGATGATAGGCAACTTAATTGCTGGCTAATTAATGCAAGCAGCAGCATTCTGTGGGATATTGCGGTTAGATTTGCTCTTCTTTAAACAAGATTCAGCTCCAGATTAAACAGTATATGTGAACGATGAACAGAATGTGGAGGTGTAAAGACTGATTGTGCTTTAAAGGGCCGATTGATCACGATCACAGGAAAGGCTGCGAGAAAAGCTGTTAATTAAGGCAAACAAAGAACTGGATTTTCATGACATTTACATCTTGGCAGCGTGTTCTGTCCCGATGGAGTGCATATAGGCCACGGATGTACATATAATGAGAAGACGGTAGCGTGTTCCAAGATGGCAGCCATTTACTTCAAATTCAAATTAGTCACTGGGCGCATATTTTGAAAACGTTTTCCAGCTTCTGCATTTTTTGGGGCCAAAAACGTTTGTTGAGTCTTTTAATTACTGGAAAGTGCATGAATGGAAAACCTGAATCGGGCCTATTACTCACACATGACACAAAGATGATGATGTATGCTTTCTTTCTT
This sequence comes from Sparidentex hasta, assembly GCA_030272975.1. Taxonomy (NCBI): domain Eukaryota; kingdom Metazoa; phylum Chordata; class Actinopteri; order Spariformes; family Sparidae; genus Sparidentex; species Sparidentex hasta. The sequence goes on from JARJLU010007312.1 coordinate 21,183, forward strand.
TTCTTTTTTTTTTTTTTTACAACAGAAAATTGTCCCAGGAAAAAAAAAAAAAAAACTGTCCGATGATTCGGGCGAATTCATCTCAAAGTCGTCTCCGGTACTACCTTAGTAAGCAAGTTGCAAATGGAACAGGGCGACAGAGCCATTATCGCTTTGTATTTGGGCCAAGAACTTATGTGATGCTGCCAAATATCCTTTTTTTTCTGTCAGACATTTGTGGAATTTTCTAATATATAGCGATAGTTCTTTCGCAAGGGTAATGCAGCTTGTGGCCTCGCTGGCGAAGACGTTGGACCAGAGTCACGTTGAGCTCGCAGACACTAAAGAGGCTCGCGCTGCTAAACCGTCAGTCATGTCTTCTAGTGGAGAAATCGATGAAGTCACTTTTCATCAAGTCCTAAATATACTTATTATAAAGAAAGAAGGAAAAAAAAATACAATGTCAAAACCGAATCCTCACTTTTGTCGTACACCTGGCCCGTAATCAGCTACCGGCTATTATCTCTTGCTTCCCGAGTGTTTATTAGCCACAGCTTATGGGTCTGGAACTGACACATGCTCTGACAATTAACCTTGAGACTTTTGTACACGACAGCACAAGTCAAATGGGTTATAGCCTATTAAATCTGCGGTCGGGGTTGTGCATCATGTCCGCATGGCGTCTGCTCGTAGGACATTCAAAAAAACGATAACGGTAATGTTGAAGTCGGAGAGTCATCCATTCCAATCTCCCCACTGAAGCTGTTTGAAAATCACAACAGATAATATATCTAATTGGCGATGCTGTATTACAATAATGTTAATTAATGAATGCAAATTAAGCTGCTGAATGTCTTGTATTAGGATAGACAATTTTCAGTCTCCTCCTGGAATCGGCTGCCATCGCTTAACCTTGCGAAACACTTTCAAATCTAATCTCCGCGGGCACTTAAAAAAATACAGCCGTAAGCTTGTGGTGTTTTTAAGTATCGCGCCACGGTGTATTACGGCGCCAATATTCGTGCGGAATCACACAAGATATTTCCAACTAACCTTGGGCCGAGAAAGGGCCGAGGAGGGAGAGGCAGCGGGCAAATAGGAGTATTAATCACGAGACAACCTCACCAACACTCCCCCGGCTCTCATCACCTCCCACACACACACACACACACACACACACACACACACACACTCACTCACACACGCCCACACTACTTAACAGGAGGCTTTCGGCCACATACATGGAACTCCCGGCCAGACAGAACCAATCATTCTCGGCAAGGCAATGAGATCCCTGATGAGCAGCATCAATAGTAATCATGGAATTTGCCATGACGGTGATGGATTTTTATGCCTTTTTGCCCTCATTACAGGCCGGCCTGATTGCTGAGCTCATGTTTGCTCAGCTAAACTCTAAAATTGTCAGTATGTGTAATGGCACTACTTCTTAAACATGCAATATGCAACAATCCTGCGTTAAAATGGCTGAAAACAAATAGACCTTTCTCCAGCGAGTTGTAAGTATGTGTGTGTGTGTGATGATTAGTCAGATGGATCGTGTGAGGAGAACGTTCTCTTCAGTAATATTTAAGAGAAACTTCAAATTTAGCTGACACAAGACTTAAATGTCCCCGATGTGAAAGACGACAGTTGTGTTGTGTCATTCTTATTATCTGATTATCTAAAGTGCTTTCTGAGAAGGATCTGTGTGTTAATTGATTGAAGAGTTGACCACTTACATGATAATGCGGCTGAGCTAAACTCATTTTCGCTTGGCTAAACTCTAAACTTGTCAGTGTGTATGATGGTACTTCTTCATTCAAAGAGTCATACTATAGCTTAGCGTAGAGTACACTTGCCTGTACATTGTGTGTCCTTGCAATTGTGTTCCTTTATCCACATTAAGAGTTGGAGTCCCACTCAAGTGTCGAGTGTTTCTGCGTGGCAGTCCCCTCTCTTCCTCAAACAGAGAATGGCGGTGTGGTTAATAGTCTCATGTAATTGTTACCATTGCAACCAGGCTGCCTTCCTATGAAGTCAACATCATTAGCATGGATAGCGGATAGTATGTATATTAACAAGGGATGGCGAAAGCGATAGCGGTGACATGAGGTCTTCTTCGTCTGTGAGCAGCTGCGGGGTTTGTTCACGGATAAAACTGTAACCTGCGCTTCACATTTAGGCAACAGCATCTGCTCCGAGTGCCGCCGCAGCCCTCCTCGCCATGCATACCTGAGCCAGTGACTTCTGCATTCTGGGAGGCACTGCCCGTGCTTCTGCCGCTTCTAAGAACTCTCTCCTCGGCACAGCGAGCTCGGAGGACAACGCGCCACCCGCAGATTCTACCATAGTTGCTCTTTATTGTCCGTTTTAGCGATGGCTGACCTGTTATTTATCATAAAGAAATATGTGGCGAACAGAGTGCCTCAAGAAAGGACCCAGCAAAATATTAGATGCAATCAAAATGCCAAAATACACTGAGTGGGACTTTAAATTTATTTGAACTGAGTGGGCTGGTTCACTGTCAAAAGGCCCTTTCTTTAGTCCAAATTTGCTCTGAAGCTCCATGGGCGAAAAAAACAACAACAAAAAAAAACATCTAATGTCAGCACTCCTACATCGCTATGGTTTGAAGTATGTGCAGTTACAGCTTGCCCGGAGAAACACTGGCAAATCTTTTTTTAAAAGCAGTTTGATTTGTCGTTTATACAGGGTATTGTAAAACAAACATCTCCGCTGAGATAAATATGGAGAAGGTCCTGCCTTCCATTAGACCAAAGGAAGCCATTTGGGCGAATGCCAAAATGGCCTAGCCTCTAAAAATACATTCAAGTGGTTAGTTTTATAACGAAATGACACGATAAAGTACGATTCTTTTTTTTTCTAACTTGATTACCTTGCTCCAGTGAATGTCACTGAAAGCTTACAAGCCAGCCCCATTAAACAGTGGGTGAAGAAAGGTAGTTTTTATTTTGAAGCGTTCAGGTCTTTTTCAGCTATCTGAATCAGAACACAATTTCATTTGCAAAAAAAAAAAAAAACAACCTTTAAAGCATGCTAAAAAACAATATGCAACTCAGGTAACCCTAAGAGTGAGAGGAAGATGTGTTTTGTTTCTTAATCTATTTTTAATCTACTTGTTCCTTATGCTGAGAGTAGGCAGGAAGGAACGGGGACATGGGGGAGGCATAGGAGAACGTGGAAGGAAGGGAGGAGGGAGGGAGGGCGCAATCAGACCTTTACCGGGTCACGTAAGAGTGGAGAGGATATCTGAAGGTTAAGCTAAACTGTTGGGTAAACAAACACAACCCTGCGGCGCATGCAGCTCTGCATGAGCGCTGTTGTGTATGTGGGTGTGTGGTATCAAGGGTATTGTAACCTTTGTTATTGCAGCACGCAAATAAGAGCATTAGGGGGCAAACATTACCCTAATTGGTCATTTGGTCCCTTTTTTTTCCCAGGTTATGTGCACAGATTAAATTTCACCCGCCACGAAGCACATGGGACCGAGCTCGACTCATCCCTTGCGGAGTGGGAGTGCATGCGCCCACACATAATGGACCTTATACCTCTGTAAACATGTGCATTTAATATATTCATATGCAGTAGACGCCCACACACACACACCTTTATTATAAAGCTTTCGGTCTTGCTGTTCTTCTCTCTTTTTTTTCTTCTTTACAATAGCTGAGGTCATGGGTACATGCGTACAGTATCCACGTGCACAAAGACACCCGTACGCTGATATTGCCTCGGCGGAGCCATTAGCGATAAACATGAGGTAATCATTACTAGTGGACATATTTTTAGACTCTAATTAAACGCCGGTCCTGCGGAGGGAGCACAGCGTGGCCACACTCTCCTGGATGAGTGAGATACGTGACTGGTGCTCTTATTTTTTCTCTCAGCTTGTTTTTTTTTTTTTTGGTCTGTCATGCTGCAGATACACTCGACTGTGGTCTTGTTCAGCTTTTGTTCGCGTCACAAAGTGCCAAATAAATGCATGTTTTGTGTAAGTGTCTATAGGGGATCCAACTCAAACTCAAACGGCATTTTCCTCACACGTGGAACCTTTAATTCAGTTCTAGAAGGGATTCATGTTATGGATTTTTTTTCAGCCAATAGCGATAATGACCTGTTTCTCATGGAAGATAGTGATGAGACAACCAATACTACTACTACTACTACTACTACTACCACTACCACAATTACCACGACTATCCCACAAACACTATTACTACCGCTACCACTGCTACAACCCCTACTGCTACTACCCCCACGTCCACTGCCATCACTACTACCACAACCTCTATTACCACTATCCAACCGCTGGTAATACCACCACTACCACTACCATTATTACCGTCATTACCCCATTTGCACCACTGCTATCACTACCACGCCTGCCATTACCATCATTACCATTACCACAACTACCTCTACTGCCATTACCATTGGGGGGGCAGCTGTACCTCAGGAGGTAGATCCGGTTGTCTACTGATCGGAAGGTCAGAAGCAAGACACTGAACCCCAAATTGCTCCAGATGGGCAGTTAGCACGGCCATCAGTGCATGAATGTGTGTGTGTGAATGGGTTAATGTGACTAGTGTCGTAAAAAGGGCCATGGAAATGCAAGTCCATTTACCATTTACTGTTACTGCCCCTTCCACCAGTACCACTACTAGAACTACCACCAGCAACGTGCATAAAGCGGCCTACTGTGTGGGAAATGTTTGTAAGTGCGGCACTTTCTCGTCAATGAATGTGGTGAAAAACTTTTTTATTTTAAATGACGAAAAAGATAAAAGAATAACAGCATGCAGTGGGGAAATGAAAGACATTCAGACCGACACAAGAAATTGACAGAAAAAAGGTTGCGAGAAATGAGAGAGAAAGTTCGGCGGGAGACAGAGAGAAAAAGACAGTATATTAGGCAGGTTGTTATAGACTGTCTTGCTGTTGTTTCCAAGGGAACAGCTATGCGGTGTGTGTGGAGGTTGCTGTAACCCCTGAATTCTCCAGCATTACTTTTGGATATAGGCTGAAATTGGCTGGGATATAACAGGATAACATCTAATCTCTTCAATTAGATCCACCAGGGGGCTTCCCACTGTGTGTGTCTGTGTGTACTAGCTCACAGGCTTTTGTGTGCAAGTGCGCGTTTGCCTGTGCATGCGTGTGTGTGATTGTGTGCGCGACAAATCTGTTGTCACACGATTGCCCCCCCTCCCCCCCAAAAAAAAAAAACATCACACGCATAGGTTGTCTGTCATAGCAATATGTAGCATCCACTAATTGTGATGCATTAAGGAGAACAGTGCGAGCAGAGGCTTCAGGTAGCGGGTATGTGGAAAATGTGCTCTTTACATGAACGACTCTACCTCCACGGCTAATATGTAAGCCTTTAATGTCCTTTTCTCACACTCTTCAGTGGCCATTGAAGTACAATACTCAATACTCTTCATGTTAGCATATATAATGCATAATTATCTATGCTCAGCCCCCCTCAAAGGGCCGCACTTCAACCGATTTTTCAGTCTTATTCTCCTCCATCCTCTTTCCCATCTGTCCTTGGGGCACAAAATGTGTTCCTCTCATCGCTCATGTGGCATAATTCTCCCTTTCTCACTCTCTGTCTTTCAGTCCCCTACTCTCTCGGCTCCTCGGCATTCCTTTTCATTGCGACACCTAGGACTGTGATGTGTATTGAGCAAAATGCTTTTTAATCACTGTGCGGCAGTTGCAGTGAAGAACTGAACTGAAGAACATCACAGCGCAACGACTAACTTCACTTTTTTTTTTTTTTAAATCTATTGCGGTATGTACAGCACCCTTAATTACATCATGATAACAGCAATTATTGTGATCCTTTTGAGCATCAGCATTACACATCCCTCAGACATCGATGATATCTGAGAGCGCTGCGAGGCAAATGTTTTACATTGCCCAGAATGTTAATTATTAACTCATTAAAAGAATAATTATTAACTAATTTTAGGCCCATAAGTGTTTTATGATTGCTGGTAGTCTGCAGTATGCAAATGAGATTGAAAGCTATAATGATAGTCTATGGCTTGCCCTATTTTTACAGATTTGCCTGACAAAGATAGGACACTGTCTCTCTGTCTGTATCTGTGTCTGTCTGTCAAACATGATATGATGTGTTTTGACTGACTTTAAGGAGACTTGAGAGGGTGATGGATGTAAGCATTGTTGCATTAAATGCACATGTTGCACAGTTTGTTATTTTCCATCACTATGCATCTCTCAATCATGACAGTGAAACAATAGACGTAATTTGATGACATTGTGAAGTAGGGTGGGATTATGGGAGTGTTTGTCTTCATTGTTAAACAACCATCAGTGCGACTCGCAGAAATGTTCACGGGCAAGGGAAGGTCTCTCCAGAAGTTGTTGCAACGGGCAACCAAATGCAATGCACCATTAGTTTGAGTAAAATTATGCAACTGACAAACAGACAAGTGTTTATTTTGTCTTATTGAAAGAGGAGAAGAGATCTGTTTTTATCCTCAAATCTAGTGAGCCCATGAACCTCAGCCGATGGTGAAAAAAAGCCCTTAAAACTTAATGATAACCCTCTAAATAGAAGTACATAACCTGACAACCCAACCGTGTTGGCCAGTCCCAGTTGAACAGTGCAGCAGATCATTGCAGGTAGAGCCTCGTATGGTGCTCCAATAAGCCCTGTTCGTCCGGCTAGGAAATTTCCCTGAAGCTGGCTGTAAGTGGAGCTTTGTTGCTTCGGTTGACTTTGGGTTATGTGACTTAGCTGCTCTGTTGGTCCAGCTGAGCAGTCACTCAGCCATAGAGAGTGCAGCAACACTGCTCTCTGACCAAACCCATCCTCTGACCTTAACAATATATGACATTCTGACCAGTCCAGGGTCATGCAATCCAGTACTTGCATAGGCATTTCATGTGCTGAGCCTGTCAATTTTCAAGATTCAACAAAAGGTGTTGTATTTTTCAGGGACCAACATGGGTGTACAGAGGTTTCTACACTGCCTTCTTTCCTTGAGCCCATGTCTGGTAGATGATAGAAGTCCCTGTCTGAGGCAGAGCAAAGATGAAACTTTCTGAGTCTTGCTACATAGAAATAAACTGCACCACCTAAATGTAGATTTGTTTGTGTTTACTCTGTGTCCTTTTTCAGAAAAGCGGGGCAACTCAAGTGAACAGTGTATTTTTAGATAGCATGGCAAATTGCTTGAAGAAATAGCTTACTCTAGTAACGCCACCTCCACCTCTCGGGCCTTTGATTGCTGTACATTCTAGTAGTTATAGAGCAAATAGTGAGTTACAGAAACGACATCATTGTACACAGACTAACACACGAAAAAACATATTATTTAACCAGTCTCAGATAGGTTTCCTAGTGGAGAACACAGTCCCACAGAAAGGACGAAACATCAGTCTTTTTCCAGTTTGAACACGAGGGTGGCATTCATCATCCAAACATTTTAATAAGGATATTGTTCTGATTCAGTGACAGTGTGTCATTTAAACAACACACCGAAACATGTTATCAGTGATAAAACACCCATGAACAGATGTCTTTGTGAGTGATACTCTCAATGCATCGGACGTCTCTCTCTTTGCCTCTAATGTTTCTGTACTCATTATTTTCTTTTTCTTATTTTTCCACCAAGCAGAGTCGGTATGAAACCAATTAAAAGAGAAAAATCATTTCTTTATATTCAAATTCATTTGAGCCTTCATTAGTTTGAAAAAAAAAAAAAACCTCTCTATTTTTTTTGCTATTGGATAGATACACTTTCGTAGAAACTACACACAGGGTGTATTGAGGCAAGTCTAACATCATTATAATGTCCTCCACATGGCAGCGCTTTCAGAAAAAGCATTAAACCCTTAAATTTACAAGTGATCTGGTTGAATTTTCTACTTACCGCCAGCTGATTTCCAAATGCAATAAGTTTGAGCAAAGTTTGCAGTGCCTTTTTGTTTTTTAAAGACAGAACATTTTCCAGCATGCCTTTTTGTCACGTAATGTCCGTGTTATTTGAACGAGCTCGCTTCCCTAGGGAATGCAGTGTTGCAGATGTCTGATGCTATCAGTGAAGGAAGACTGAATCTTTTGGGATTTCTCATATATTAAACTCAGATCTGATTCTAATCAATGTCATGCAGTCGGAACAAGGCAATGCATTTGGATATCCTTCAAACTCTCACATGTGTTCAAACCTGCAATTGTAAACATGACAATCTCACATACCATTATATTACTGGAGAGATCTTTAGCATGTAAAATGATGCATTGATTGAGATGGAAAAAAAAGATCTCAAATTGGAATGAAGGCATGAAAGAAAAAAACAAAACAAAACATCAGAGCAGTCAGGCAAGGGGAACATCATCAGCAGCTGCCAAGAATGGTCAAAGATGCAGAAAAATAAAAAATAGAGAAGATCCCGGAGAAAATCCCAGATAATTAGCAAACTGAATTCCCCTGCCGTAGAGATTTATTTCAAATATAAATGACCGGCATTACGAAATGACAGTCTAAGCTGCCCATATTACCAACTCAGGCAGACTATCTGGTGGAGCAGTCATTAGTTGTTAGAGCAAGCCAGATTTGCTACCTCTGCAAGGAAGAACTTAATCTAGCAGTTTTTCTGTTCTGTTTCCGACAACCGAAAATTGTATAATTTGACTAAAGATAGCCATAGCCCAGAGGGGGGGAAAAACATCACTGCACCACTATTTAATTGGAATAAATGGCAAGGACAGTGGAAGAAAGGAAATTAGAGCTGTCACTCATTTCTATCCCAGCTACCATAACACTGTTTTTTTTTTTTCTTTCTTTTTTTTTTTTTAAACTCGTGTCAAAACACATCAGCCCCACTGGGGTTAAAGTAAGAGTATTCAGTGCTTTTTAAATATGTTTTCATAACAATATCCACATGCTGAACGAGCAGCGAACGAGAAATGTCACAGTTTATGTTGCCAGTTTTCGAGTTATTCTTCCCTCCTTGGAATTGTCCCTCTATCCTGTAAAGCTGTGCGACCTTTAAGTGTGGGCTAATCTCGGTTTGCCCGTCTGGCTGCTGGGCCTTAATCCACTGACTCTCTTTATTCTTTATTCAATCTCTTTATTCAACACTTAGAGACCCACACTAATCTTTATCCTACAAATGTTACACACCGTGCACACTTTCTCACTCTCCCTCACTGTCTCTGCAAAGACACGGGCAGACATGGCAACATTTTGCCTCCTTTCGTTCGCTCTAAATTGATTTTCTTTACATTTATTTGCTCATACTGCATGCGCTCATAGTAAGAAATTCCTTGTTTTTGTAGCATCAACGCAACAGATATAGTGATAAAGCATGTACAAGACTTAATTAATTCTGCTAAGGAGGTTATGTTTCCATACTTGTCTGTTTGTTGGTTGGTCTTTTGGTTGTTTGAATGGTTTGTTGGATGGTTTGGGTGGTCATTTGGTTTTGGTTGGTTTCTTGGTAGGTTGGTCGGTTGGTTGGTTGGTTGGCTGTTGGGTTTCTTGGTTCATTGGTCGTTTGTTTGTTGGCTGGTTAATTTTTTGGTTGGTTGGTTGGTTGGTTGGTTGGTTGAAAAACTTAGATGGAGGATGGGTCTCATCACCTCAAAAGACTCAATCAACTTTAGCGATAATGTTGGATCCAGGAATTTCTCTCGCTTTCTTTATAAATGCAGAAAGGGCGTTTTCAACATTTTTGTCACATTTGGCAGGGAACAATTCATAGATCTCGGTGAAAGTAACTGGTGTATTTGTATTTGGAGGCCAGTATCACTGAGTGAGTACAATTTGATGTGGACCCAAATAAAAATCTGGATCTAGCAGATTTAAATATGTTTTGTTAGATAATGGATTAGGCTTTATTGAATCAAAGTGGACAGTTGGACCTTGGTGGAGATTTGCAGTCTACTAAGGGTCATTCTAGTTACTGTATTTGTTTGGGACTTACGGATTGGAGAACAACTTTTAATTGAGGAGTTCTGCATGTTAAGCTTTTATGATACAAAGAGAATGCCTAATTTCTCTCTGACAGCCAAACTTCGGTGCTGTCTGATGGCAGTGATGAGCTTCTGGATAAACATGCACTCACACACTGGGAGAGCTAAGAAGAGGTCAGGAGGACTGTTGGATCAGTGGGTCTGTTGCATTTGCGTTGTAGGACAAATAGCTGTTGTATATTGGTGTGTGTGTGTGTGTGTGTGTGTGTGTGTGTGTGTGTGTGTGTGTGTGTGTGTGTGTGTGTGTGTGTGTGTGTTGGGAGAGCAGGTGGGTGAGTCTTCTGTGAGTGTTGGGCTGTGAAACAGCTGTCTGAGGCAATGACTCTGACGAAGATGGATGAGATGGCTGCACAAGGCGCTGTCCACTCACCAGGATACATAGTGGCCTAAAGGAAGAAAATAAAAATACACATACACACACACAAAAATTATGGCTATCTCTTTTTTTCCGTCTATATACACTCTTCTACATGCACCAAAAAATGCAGAAGATAGCGTTTGAAGCTCCGCTGTGTGACTGCATTGCTGAACTGGCAAGCAGAAAGAATGGCTGCTCCGAGATTAGCTAAATCTGAAAATCCTAATGCCATGCTCGTCTGTGCCAGCTGACACAGGACCAGACTCCCGCCGACATAAACATTGTGTCTACACAAACACACACACACACACTCACACACACACACACACACACACACACACACACACACACAGACGTACACACCGAGATAGCCTTACAGCACATGCTGTATTCTCTGACAGATAACATATTCATTGGATTTCTCTTTTTTTCTTGTCAACTACGGTGTCACCCAGCGGTCATCACTCAGAAGGATAGTTACTAGTTGCACACACATGCATGGACACCGCTCAGACAGAGCTACCAATGACATGCCACCTAATACCACAAGATTTCTGTTTTATTTACTTTTTGAAAGAAATCATGAAGAGTGAAAGAATGAGGACTTGTGGGTGTATCTTATTTGTCTCCACCAGTTCAGCTTGAGGGTTTATTTTATTTTATTTTTTCTTATCTTGGTGAGGGATGTTGAATCGTTGCTAGACAGGTCGACATATAAAAGAAGGCAGAAACAGAGACAGAGAGGCACACACATAGACTTCTTCAAGGAGACACACACACACACACACACACACACACACGAACACATAGAAAGTGAGAGGAGCTGTCGCTTGTCACTGCCAGTCACTTAGTCACAGAGGCGTGGACAGCCACCTTGTACAGAGTATGTTTATATACAGAGAGAAGACAAGGACAGAGAGGCACAGCGAGGGTGGAAGGTGCGGAGAGACAGCAGGTCACAGAGAGCAAAACACACGACAGCAGTCTAAGAAATACCTTCAGAACAACATTTACAGTGGAAAACGTGAAAACTTTTGAGGGCTCGACGAAGAAACAAAAACCTGGACTTTTCTGATGTTTTTCCTCTGTACTAAATCTACAGTACATTCTAACTTTGTTACTTACTATAGAATGTTATACCAGTGGTCTAGCATCCAAAATTGGCAAGTGGGTACCTCTTTAACACATACTCTTAAAGAGTTGTGTATCTGCTGTTTTCAACACTAGACATGACATGTACAGCATTTAGCAGATGTGTTTGTCCAAAGCGACTTATAATAATTCATAGATACACTCATACACTAATGGCAGTGGCTGCCATACAAGGTGCCTGTTCAGTCCGAGTCCAGTTTCCAGCCATTTTCACTAGGGAGCCCTGGTGACTCTCCCAGCATGTGAGCTGTAGTGCAGGCAGACTCCCGTCAGCTGATAGAACTACTTTGCTCCATGGCTTCATGAGATAGCTACAAAAAAAGGAGTACAGTATACTGAATTGCTGTAAGGAGTTATGCAGCCCCTAACAGTTATCTGACAACCTTTGAATTATGGCCATTTCTTACAAATTATACCTTCAATCTCATTGACTACAAATCACGTATATTTTTAGTTAATGACAATGAAAATAATGAAAAGCGTAGCATAATAATTTTGATTCCGTCCTTTGACATTTTGCATGGATGGGTGCGATGATGTTTCTATTATGAATATATTGTCATCTCGCATAATTCTAAAACGATGATACTCACAAGACCTTGTTGGTACACTGTGACCTCCCTCTGGGACAGCAACAGAGTTCATTTCCTCTGAGTTGTATGAAGACAATTGTGCCTCTTAGAGTCTTGGATTGTGTTTACGTTTCATCTCTCAGCTTCATTACTGTTGATAATAACAATGCATCACCACTGCATTTTATATGATAAGGTCAGTTGGTCTTCCTTGATTGAGGGACATAATAACAATCACCTTTATTTATTGCTTTGGAATAAGCTGCCACATGACTTCTTACCAGAGCAGATTTATGGAAAACATTTACTTCGCTTTTAGAGCACCAGACTCGTGGAATGACCTGTAAGTTAAATCAAACTCTAAATGAGTATACCTCCATGGAGGACCACAAGTGTCACGGAAATGGTCGTAAAGCATTTAAGCAATTGTCCAATAAGGCATTCAGAATTTATTCACCAAATTATTTATTTATCTATTAATAAATAGTCTGAATTACAAAGTAATTCATTATTTGATATTCTAATGGGCAATGAAAAGAGGAATCATAGATAGAGATAGATATAGATAGAATTTACAAATGAAATATTAATGCACCAATATATATTCAACATTAAAAAAGGATTTAAATAAACAACATGAACAAGTCAGTAAGTACATAATTTAAAAATACATGATGGAATTTTTAAAATCTATTTTAAAATGCAATTTAAAATGACAATTGGATAGTTGGAATCACAAACTGAATTAAGAATACAGATTTGAATCAGGCATTTAAAAGGGCAATTTCCTTTTCTATCTGCATTTCCAGTTACTCACTGGTTTTCCACGTCCTGTTAGCTATTGGATCTGCTGAGTCATTTAGCCTCTCCGTTGAGCCTTTTTGTGACACTTTACGCCTTGAGCTGGTAAAACGAAGTAAAACAATCAAATTAACCATGGGATGTAACAAGCTCTCTGATTGGTTGTCATCAGCTGTACGGCATAACATAACTCCGGCTAATTGTAGCTGCTGTTAGCTGGTTGCTCAGTTAACTGCATAGCTAGCGGCACAAGCAGAGTAGCACACCATTTTGCTCAGGAGTTTTGGACTGAGACTGAACAGGCAGGGGCTAGCGGGTTGGCATGCTAAATTTGGTAGATATCGCTGCGGTAGGACACAAAGACTCAAAACTCTTATTCATTCATGTCTGCTGCAAATTTAAGTTGAGTTTTGAACATTTCTATCTCAACTTCTAATATATGAGAATAAGAACTGGCCGTGCATGGTGCAGTTAAGATATACAGCAGTCGAGGCCGCGGTGGCTAACTAACTATCCCCTTGTACCATATTTCACATGTGTATGCTGCTGGGTATGTATTCGTATTTTTCAAACCTTCTTGTTTTATGTGTGTCTGGACTCGTCCGCTCTAAATGTGCCGTTCTCTTCCTTGCTGTGTTTGTACTGCTCGAATCGTTACAAAACAACTTTTCTTTTTTTTAATCCCATGTGCTGGCATATTGTTTTTTGAATTGTGCAGTTAAGTCTCCACTGCCCGTGAACCTGTTAGCTCCCTTGTACTGTTGCCATTCCTCCTCCTCTCTTACATTCAGCAGCTGATGTGAGGCAAAGCCGCCTTGTAGTGCCTGCTGTCTATTTACTCCCATTCAGGGGATTCACTTGAGAGGCCACAGCTCAAATAAATTCACTGCTCAGTAGGGACCTTTCCCTCCCTTTTTCCCCATCTCGCTCACTCATTCTCTCCGAGCCTCTCTCCCTCTACCTCCCTCTGACTCCTCTATTCTTTCTCTGCGTCTTTTTCTCTGTTTGTTCATTTCTGTTTCTTTCCACCGTCTCCCTGTCTCCCTTATGACTTAGCGCCATTCCGTCCGTGGCTCTGCGGCCTTTCTGTTTTTTTTCTTTCTCCTTCAAACTGATGTAGCAGCGCTTTGCCCTAACACCGAAGTAATCACCCAGCGCCACGGGAAACAATGGTGCAGGAGGACTTAAAACAGGGTCTGCAGAGTTACTTAAAACAATGCTGTTTGTCGTTCGTGACTCGGGTTGCGAAAGGTGTTTTTGTGGAGAGGTGTGGCTGCACGCCCGCTCGCCTATACTGAAGACATGAACCCATCGCAGAATCCGTGTTTTTCCCTCAAATCTTTTGACCATTGATTACCATATTCTCGAAAACAGGATGTATTCCTCCGCTGTGTTTTTTTTCCCCCCGAATGTGCACATGGCGCTCACAAATATCCACGCATGTGCACACATCAGACACCTGATCTTGTGTTTCTCCTTTCCAGAAGGAGCATGAATAAAACAGGAGCGCAGAGACTTAGTGAGGAGCAGGGAGAGACACGGGATGTAGCTGGCAGATCTCTCTGCAGCAGTGGCGGCCTGTTCGTGCCACAATCTCCATGTCTGGACTTACAGGATTACAGTAGCCTGGACGCCGACTGCTCCAAGAATTCGCACTCCTCCCTTTTTTCTTTTTTTTTTGGGGCTAACCTGTCTGTGCAAACATGCGCGCGCCAACAAAAGTATAGACGACCGAGTGCGCACTCACTTGTGCAGTGTCTTTTGAGCAAGTGATAAAATTGCCAGTGGGATGTCTTTTCATTTTGGTTGTTTTTAAATGCTGATATTCGAAATTAAGTGGTCACATCAACTTCAGATTAGTGAAATAATTGACAATGATATATAAAACATAAACAATGGAATGTTTTCTTTAAATTGCAACAGATTCCCGGTTGCTAGATATATCAGAAACTCATTTTGCGCAATTCCCCTTTAAAGATAACCCACATCAGTAGTAGACCGAAATCATGTGTGTGTGTGTGTGTGTGTGTGTGCGTGTGTGTGTGTCTATTGCACTTTAAGCTATTCTCCAAATCAATACTTCTAAATCTCCGGGGTTTCTTTGCCCTGCTAGTGAGGCAGTTATGAATTCTGAGGACTCAGCTGACTGAACCTCTGACCCTGAAAATCGCCCAGTGAATAGAAATGAACGCCGCCACCGTGTTATTTCAGTCTCCGTAAACAAATGGAACGGGGGGACGTGAAGGAAAATGCAATGCCTTCTCAGTGCTTTTTAATATTTCATTCTCCAGAATGACCTCAATCCGCGGAAAAAAAGGCCTGAAAGATGAGTCTCATTCCAAAAAAAATTAGACGTCCTCTTTTTCGGGGGAGAAAAGCGGCACCGGACATAAAAGCATGACCTTGCAAGAAAGGTGAAAACAGATCAGACTTTTTAAAGGATCCTATGGCTTAAATGCTTGGCTGAGGGAAATGACCACATGTTGTTGTCTTGAAGTACAGAGTAACTATGCGTAATTATCTGGACTATTAATCTTGTATTTTTCTTGATGGTAACATTTTTTTATATACATTTGAGACACATGGGGGCCCCATTTTTTCAAAAGAAGCATCTGTAATGCTGAATGTAAAATCCATAAAACAAAATATCCTAAGTCTTACAAATGTTTCCCAAATGCATTAAATCAAAGCTGCTATGAAATGGATAAGAGGCGCTTGTTAATTCACATCATTTCTCAGAGCGTCCCTTAGTTACAATGCTTTTTTGGAAACACCTTTTTTAGATTAAAGGGACAGTTCACCCCAAAATCAAATAGACATGCTGTAAAATCTGTAATGTTATTTATCCAGCTAGATTGCTTTCAGTGTTTTGAGGATATCGGCCAAATAGATAATTAAATTAGATGGCGCTAGGCTCCACACCACAAAAAAAAGAGCATTTTAAAAAACTCACAGCATTAGCCCTTTCCAGAAATCATAACCTGGTGGTGATGAAAGTTGGGCAACATTTCAAGTGGGAACTGAGAGGTAAAGTGCATCGACTCATAGACGTGGGGCTAGCTAACTGCGACAGCTATTATTACAGCTGAGTTTTAGAGGATGCCACTAATGATTCTGCTAGTGATTTTGATTATGGGGTGTACTGTCCCTTTAAGGAGGTCTGGAAGATGAGCACAGTAATCTTAGCTTGACATCGCTTTTGGGAATTGGGAGCCAGATCAGCATTATCTGAAAGCACAGCAACAAACGCGTTGATTCTGGAGCAAATCGCACAGGCCTTAACATAATTTACTGTGTTTAATTTGCTGGATATTAACTGTGAGTGCATTTACCTGGCAAATAATACTGTACCTTACTAAGACAAGGCTGTTCACTTGCACTTTGTGTTCCTGTATCCATTGTATATGCGTGCGTGCGTATCGGGTCGGTAAGTGTGTTTGTCTTTACCCGTGCGGCTTTGGCTCGCCGGTTTTGCCAGCTAAGGGGAGCAGTGGGAAGCCTATGAAAGCTTAATGCACAGCTTCATGTTTAAAAGGAAGTGCATTAGGAGCTCTGTGCCCCCATCAGTCCTCTCACAGCATCCCTCTCCTGCCTGCAGCCCTGCTGAAATCCCTCTCGAAAGGCAGCGACCCCGGCTCACTCCACCTCTGTCGCAGCAATGGAATGCAGTCACGAATGAATGAGTGCGCATTTAGTTGGAAATTTCCTCTCAATAGCTCAGTTCAAGTTAGCCAATGCAGCACAAGTGAGCCAATATGTTGCAGACTGCGAACAGAGGAATTGGCAGACAGTCGCGTTTGTGTCGGAGTTTTCATTCGGTACAACTTCAGGAGCTGAACTGAAAGATGGCAATCACAAAACCTGATCAAATGAAGTCAATCAGCAACATTACGTACCTTGAAATAACAGCTTCAAAATCACATTGATGATACAGTGTCTTGTAACAGGGTGAATGGTGTCTCTGTCTCCATCGCTTGTTTCTGCACTGTGTAACTTCAGCGAGAGGGTGGAGTCACAGCCTTACACACATTTTTACCAACGTACAGGCATTCATCACATAACATCACATCTGACAAACTGTAACAGACCTGGGGTTCGTCTTTACAACTGTGATGCTGCACTCAGAAACTTCGGGGGGGCGCCAGATCCCACAGAGTGCCACTTTCTACATGAGGTTGCTTTGAAGTGACTGCTGTGGTGACATGTGCCATTTATTGGATGATGATACACAAAAAAAAAGGAAGCAGCTACAAGGAACTTTCTTTCTCATTTTCAGTTGGATGCATATGGCTATGGGATAATGCATCCATTTGTGGCAATGTAAGGTTAAAGCTGCTGTAATGTCTTTTTAGGTAGCAATCGCCAGACATGGCAGCCAACAGGAGGATCTCGCTCTCTGCGCGTTCTCAGCCACACAGGACAAGTTATTTCCTCTTTTACTGCATTAGCGGGGGTCGGAGAGAAATGGGTTACGGACCAAACACTCTATAACGGTGATGAGTGTTCGTATAAAGAGCTATTTCACACTTACTTTAATTAGAAAGTAACGCTGACAGCGGTTTTAAACGTTACTCGGGGGACGTTTAAGACCAAACAGTTCCGTTTTTCAAGATTTCAGCTGGATTCAAGTCTTTCACCTTCCATCGTCACATCAACTGCATTTCTGACCCATGCTGTCGTAATGACCAGGCTATAGAGATTTCTTATACCCTGTGGAAGGTGAAACGACAGCGTGGCAATCAGTGTGATTGTTCAGGGACATTAGAGGCCGCATTTCTCCAGTAAAAGAACAGCGGGAGATCTTGCATCACTGTGCACATTACTGCGTAAGCCTTTCAGCGCAGATCCGTACATGTCCGCCACCTCTGCGATGAATACATTCCCATTAGATGTTGAATAGGAACAAACATTTGCGCTTAGATTCTGAGGAAGTGACACTGTAACCTGATGTTTACTGTCGTTCTTTGTATAATGGGAGTACATTCCTCTTCTTTATGTGTTGGGTGCACACATTTGCAGAGCGCCATTGCAGAGGGAAAAATTTTTTTATGAACACGTTAATTCAGGTTATTCAGCAGATGCATAATTCTCGCTGAGGGTTTGCTGTATTTCAAACCTTTATGCATTCTAAGCGTCATTAAACCTGCAAATGTTTTGGCACTGTGTGTGTCACTAATAGACAAAACAGTACCAGGTGGCACAAGGCAAAAAGTCCCCGCCCAGAAAAAAAAAAAAAAAAAAGTCCACACCTCCAGGCGGGGAGGGGGTGTGAGCAGGGGAGTTTGGCCCGAAACAGGCGCCCAGCTGTCGGGCAGGGGCCCATCAGGCTCCCCTCTTACCCCCTGGTACTCAGGACATGAAGTTCATCAGAATTAAAATCCACAACTTTAAATGTCTTCTTATTCACCTTAGCACAGGAGGCGTTCAACAGCGTAACAGGTTCATCCGGTAATGCTTTGTACGGTGGGCTATTGTGGGCCGCAAAGAATCGGACGCAACTCCCCTGCTATACAGGATGGAAAAAATAGCTCATGTTGTGATCCATTTTCCCTGTTGGTCTGCTGTTCATTTTGGGTATTGTTGTTGTTCTGATAAAAGCCCAGTCAGGGTAGCAGCAGGACACCAAAGCCTGTTTGATGCCACTGTGTTCCCTGTCGCTAGACCTTTCTTGTAGACACGTTGTCCACCCGATGGTGTACAGTCTGGATTACTCCTCGTTTGTTCCGGCGGATGGTGAGAGCCGAAATAAGAAAAAAAAAAAAAAAAAAAAAAAGGTTGCCATCGTTTCTATTTGTAGGGTTTCCTGTACAGCTTGATGTCAGCTTTATCTCCAGTTCAGAAGAGGTCAGTTTGTTGTTCCGCATCCCCCCTCCACCCCATTTTTGATGTGATGCGAGGGTGTGCTGAGATGATACCTGGTTTGACCAAACGACCTCACACCACAGCACAGGTGGAGTCAATGCTGTGAGGTGAGGAGTGCGCCGACTCGCACGTCAGTGTCAGGAAACGGCTCCTGAAATGTAGAGTGGAGCGTGAGCAGAAGAGCGAGCCCCCTCTGGTCAAGACTCAGTCGTCCACACGCCGACAAGAATACAAACGCTGCTCTGAGCATGAAATCATAATAGTTTGAAAGAAAGGATGCTTGTCAAATGTTTGCTTCTTCATTTTTACTTTTATTTTTTTAACTCTCGACTGCAACCCAGCAAGTCTTGTTTTGGGAATTTTTAAGATTACATGTATCCAACACGCTTCTCCTGGAGCAGTTTCTTGACTGCTGTTAGTTTTTTTGTTTTTTTTGCTGGATCTTTGGCATCCCGCTTGCATATGTGAGCGCACATGTTGTTAGTTTGTGCCGTTTTAATTTTAAAGACATGTCTCTGTTGTTCTGAGGAGAAGCTCCATGCACAGCTGGCTGGTGTTTGTTTTTTTTAACGTGATGGCGCACAAGCTCCTTTTAACGCAGAATAATTCAAGGCTCTGCACTTTGCTTTCCGATGTAGTCTTTGCAGTGGGAAGAACCGCAGAGGTGCAGGCTCGCTGAAGAGAACGCGGGTGGAAGAACAAACAAGCAAAAGGCAACAGAGGAGGATAAAGACGCTGCTTTGATTTCTGGAGAAAAATAATATATATACATGTGTAGAAAGGAGTAGCACTTCCATAATGTTGCATGTATGTGTTTCTCTTTTCATTGCTAGAGATGTCTCAAACCTTCCGCCAAGGATCAGCATCAGGGCCGATTCCAGGCACATTTTAATGGATTTATATCACTTAAAATAAAACGGATGAAAACTCTTTTCATTGCCATACTTTACTGCGGTTTGTCCATCTCAGCTGTCTGCAACAATGGCATGTGAATGCGGAACAGTGAATTATTTTGTGGCACTGGAGATTGATTCTGACCCCTGAGTTGGCAAAATACATTTACCCACTAAAGTCAGTCATTAAAGAAGCTGTTATCTCTCCTTACTTATTAGCAAAGGGCTAATTTTGCTGACAAAAAAACAACAAAAAAACTACAAAAAAAGAACATTAGTTCCTACTAGATACCAATGGCATTACGTTATTGGCTGACTGAACTTGTTAGAAGCTGAAACCAACAGTGAGAACAGAGAGATAAACAGAATCATCGTTTTGGAGCCTGGCAAAATTTAATTCGCAATCATAATAATGTTTTCAAGGAAAATAGATACTTATATTTTGTTCTGCGCCTCTTTACAAGCTCTGCAGATGTATTTTAAATTATTTGCTTACATAATAGTGTTAATACAGTATATTTAGTACTATAAGTATTCTGACCAAATAGCTCATGGAAAATAAGCTTTTTAGAAGGCTACTGTGCAACTGCAGCTGTTATTTCAGCATGTCAGATATCTACTTATTCTACATTGAGTTGAATAGAAGTATCAGATTGAACTTGGTATCGGAAATGACCATTATGTAAGGACTCGGATCAGGATCAGGGCAGGAAAGAAATGAAAAATAAAGAGAGATAGAACATACTCACATTTAACTGCTCTTTCTTTTTCAACTTGGCTCATATTTTCATATCTACAGTATTATTGTATACTCTATTACCACATTAATAGCTGCAAATGGATATAGCTTCCTCCTGTGTGATCTCTAAGTTCATATTTGTGAGCAAAGTGCTAATTAATCACCTTTTGCTCTGCGCTCTCTTCCATCTACGCTCCGTTCCCTCCTTGCATAAAGGTGAAGGGGGGGCTCTTCAGTTTTTCTCTTTCCTGTGTGAAACTTTGATGGATTTTGTACATGGTGATTATGTCCAAGAATGTGAATATGAATCCCCACCTCACCACCCCCCTCTCTCTTTGTGCCTGTCTCACACGCACAGTATTAGCCACGCACTCATCACTTCCCTCGCTCCAGCATCATAGTCTCCCAATTACTCTGAGTCAGTGTGGTTCAACGCAGAACAAAGGCTAATTTGAGGCATGTCACTAGCTAATTTGTGACATGTGGGTAGCTCTTTGAAACGATATCACACATAGGCTGTTGGGTGTCGCCAGTGAATCAAGCTGGGAAGAAAACAGCTCTCCACTTTGATCTCATTAGCAGCCTTTGTTCCACTTAGCTACCAGTTGCACGTCGGTGCCGGACCCTGTTCGTCAAGAGGTTACTTAAGAGGCGCGGATGCCAATGCGACTGATCTCTCTTTGATTCCCTTTGCTGGCAATATATGTCACAATAATGTGAACTCCTTTGTAATGGTAATGACCGTTAGTGACCTAAACTGGGGTGAAAAGCAGGCCTTTAATTGATGCATGATGTTGTGATAGGCGGCGGAAATCAGTCAAGTCATTTCTGGCATTATCATTTTAATGCCGCTTGCCCTTCTGTCACGGGAACGACATAAAGAAGAATAATGTCAGAGGAGGTAGTATAAAGAATTTTAAAAAAGAATAAAAAATCTATCTGTGCGGCATCAACAGTTGGATATTTAAAAAAACTTGCTCCGTTTCTCTCACTCCATTTATACCCCGCCACCGCACGACCCCAAGAAAATCCACACATGCTTGGAATAACATTTGCTCATTTCTTGATTAATGGATCACTCTACTGACTCTCCAGTGAATGTGAAAAACCTTGCGGGTCTCTCTGAAGTGTCTGCACTTCGCAAAAGTTTTCTACTCAGCGCCGAGCTGCATACCTGCTGTGTAATTTTAGCCCACGTACCACCGTCTGTGTTTTGAGCGTCGATGGTCTTAAAAAAAATGCCTTTAACCAGACGAGACAGGTTTTGTTCTTCCATCTCGTTCAGCTCAATAGGCTCCGTAATTAGCTTGAGTGTGTCTGGGCAGGGGGAAGAGCGCAGAGGCCTTGATACCAAGACGTGACCATGAAAAGTAGTTTTTCTTCCCGGGCTCTGAGAGCTCTCAATGATGTCTTCTACCCGCGCGGGCCAAGTGAGCTACTGAGGGTCCCTGCCCCGATCAACCCGCGATCAAGCTTGGATTTTTCATAATTTAACAGTGTAACTTGTAACTTCAGTCATTCCGTCTGTAGTCTCACATCTGCAGGGATGTTGGATGTACTAATTTTCGAGGAATTTGAGTTTGTAATCCAGTGCGATTTCTTGTGTGAAAAGGAGACGTTAGTGATTCTGATCATGCTGTGTGACAAATCCCAATGATTTGTTAACTTTTCTTCCCTGTTTTTCCCTTTTGAATACTAAATGGTGAGATTCTCTGCTTATTTAGTTATTAGTTCGCAGGACACACAGGCTGTTTGACTCTATGAGACAGTTTCAAAGGAGACCTACTGTATTATGCCTTTTCGTTTTATCCCTGTCCTTCAGTGTGTCACGTATATTCTTGTGCATGTAAAAGATCTTGTTTTTGAAGTTCAAAAGGTCAAGGTCCGCACCGACAGAAGCTCCTCTCTCCCACAGAAAGCACTGCTCCTGAAACGCCTCGTCAGTGGTCCAGCATTTTATTTCCTTGACTTTATGACATCACACGGAATGACTAAGTCACATATTTTATGCTCTACAGTTAGTTTGGCACATACCAATTGATTTAGCGCAGCTGCCGTGTTGTGCTGGCTCAGACGCGTGTGAGCTGACCAATCATAGGAGACTGGGTATTTTTGGGGGGGACGCTTAAAGAGACAGGAGCTTAAACAGAGCGTCTCAAGCAGAGGGGGAATACAGTGCTGCTCCACTGTAAACCTGATTAGTAAACCAAATTACAATTATAAACCTGAAAAGGAACATAATGTCATGTCATTATCCGTAATCGCTTATCCCTTTCCATGGGGTCGCAGGGTGTTGCTGCTAGAGCCAATCCCAGCTTTATCTCAGGGGAGGGCAGGGTACTCCCTGGACAAGTCGCTCATCGCAGGGCCCTCACTGATGAGCAATGTGGGGTTCAGTATCCCACTCAAGGACACTTCGACATGCAGCTCAGCCTTGCCCGGAGCCAGGATTTGAACCAGCAACCTTCTGATCACTAGTCGACCTGCTCTACCCGCTGAGCTACAGCCGCCCTATCAGGAACATGATATATATCCTTAAAATGACATCATAATACAATTGATACCACAATTTCTATACTTGCTATTATAAATTAAAATAAGACAGAAAAAGACAGAAGCCTAAAATTGCCAAATATGCCTTTATTGTCCATGTCAAATTATAAATTCATCATGGGGGGGGGGGCTGGTTTAATTAAACAAAAATGCCAAATAAATAAGTGTTATTCTCATTAGAATAAAAACACAGGCTTTGTTTGAATCCCCGTTCACAAAACATTGCTAACGGTAACAAATCTGTTGCATCAGACAGCATTAAAAGCTTAGTCTTAGCTGCTTTCTTGTGTTAGTACCTTTAATAAAAAAACTTGTCAGTCAGTCTGAGTGAAAATAGTTTTGGATCATGCGGCTTTAGCAGTGGGTTCACTCTTTTGTTTAACTTGGGAATTTAACACCTGGAACCTGTGAGCAATGAAAAAACCCTGAATGAAAGACCGCTTCTAGTGAAAGGTGTGGTCGTCCATTCTTTATCCGTTCCATCCTTTGTTTACCTTCTAAAAGGTATCTGCTGAGTCGACAGCAGGGGTTACCACTCCTCCTGCCCCTCCGAATGCTGTTTAAGCATTCAGTGGGATGACAATAAACGTAATCTATCACGTTTCATCTGTCGCCTCGTGTTGTTTTGATAAACTTTGCGTCTGTGTCGGTCTCCGCAACGTACAAATCTGCCACTTACCCAGGCCTCCGCTGTGCTGCTGTAACTATAGTAACAAACGGAGATTTCACAAAAATGATATGAAGTCTCTCCTCCTTTGTCAGAAAGGTGCCCTTTACTGTAAATGCTGCCATTACTTAAAATGGCCACGTCTAACTGACCCAAAACAATTCAATAGATAATTCCCAACTCGCCAACGCTGCAGCTCCGCCGTTTTGTTCGTGTAATGAACTGACATCCCACCACGCTGGGTACCTATTTTATAGAAAGAGATAGGAGAATAACACAGTGGGAACTGACACTATTGGAGGCTTCTCATTTTTCCATCTGGGATGGAGGGAGGTGGGGTTGCGGCTCTCGGCTCGCATCAATAGGCTCATCTTTCACATCCCATGCTCCCATGTGATTGTAAAAGCCTTTCCTGTCCAGCTAATTGCAATGTTGTTTTGCTTTGACCTCTCTGTACGACCACTGTGACTCATGCGCGCACACACACATTGCACACGCGGCGCCACTGGCATCCCAGTGGCTTCCTTACTTTGGATCTCCCAGCTGTAACCCCATGACCTCGGCTCTCCAGCTGCTGCATTGTGCAGCGCCTCTCTGTGAGTGAGTCACCGCAGGTGTCCCGGGCACAGTAAATAAAACATCCTCCCACCAGCGGTGAAATATTGAACAGACAAGGCACTGAGATGCTTGTCTTCTCTGAGGTAGGGGGGTAGATGGCCGGAGGGGTGGTGGATGCAGAAAATGGAGAGGAAAAAGCACCACGGTTAGGGCGAAACAGAGTGAAGATATGGGTAAAAGCACCACATCACCACAGAGGATCCGGTTGGAAGAAATGGCACTGAAAGACAAGAATGATGGGAGAGGAAATGGAAACTGATAATGGACTGAAGGCAGGTCTGCGATTGTCTCTCAGACCAAACAGTTTGTACGTAAACCGTGCACAAAAAACATGGGTGAGTGCACGTCACGGCAGCTCTTCAGCCTCGGATATGTGTCGGCTGCTACTTTTTTTTTGTCCCTTCATTAAGCTCTTGCTGAGTCACTCTCCTCCAGAAGCCGCGCACAGCCAACACTATCTCAGAAACCATTGTCACATCAACACCGCCACATGCCCGGCAGACTGAAGCAGTAGCAAAAGCACAACAAAGCTCCCTTTCTCCTGTTCACACATGCAAAAACAAAAGGGGGACGAGGGGGATTCATGTTGTAAACACAGGGTGCTTGCTCGTGTGTTTCATGTTCATAAAATTCACTCGCTGCGTAAGGAGAATTTTCCGCCACGGATAGTACAATTTATACCAGTGTTCATGTCCCTGTTTTTCCCCAAGAAAGGCTGTTTTGCCGGGTGTCAAGTATCTGGATGAGTAACTAGTAAAGATTTTATATAAACATATACGCATGAACACGCTTACAACCAGGAAGTAATTCTGTGGCGCATTTTATTTATTTGCATCTGGGTGAATGTAAACAGTGGCAACAAGATGGTGTATGGTAATGGATGGTGATGTGGTCAGCATTTTCATAAAAGCTTGACATCAGGTAAAGACTTTCAGTCAACTTTGACTGCGTGTGAGCATCGAGCATCAATGACGTAGACGCAGAGTCCACCTCTCCTCATCCGGCTGTTGTCCTGGATTTTTTAAACTTGGGACAAGCCTGTTGAGTGCAGCAGCTTGATGTAGTGGAGACTGGCACAAAATGTCTCTTATTTCCCCATTATTTGGCCACCCTGAGCCCGGTTCATAACATTTCTTGGGACCAGACATTAGCCAGGAGCGGCCTTAAATCCAAGCTGGATTAGCGTTGCTCTTACCCCGGCTGTTGTTCTCGCCTCCTTTCGTCTGGTCCAGCCAGTCAGGTCGGCTTGTCGAATTGACGCCCCGAGCAGTTATCGACTAAGTCCGCTGCTCTTAATCCAAACTCTGCCCTGTTTACTCCGATGTTGAGGAATTTATTTCTGCCATAGGCAATACATGTTTCAGCAACAAGGCCGGAAAAAAAAATGATATAAATTTGAAGCAGCAACAACCACTGCGTCAGACTTTATTGTCTTCTGTCTGACAAGCCGCAAAGTTACACAATGTAGCACATCACAATTTGTCTCAGGTAATCAGAAAAAAACAGTTGAACTAATATCAGTGGTCCCAATGAGCCACTCCAAACTATCCAGTCTCTTTTTCACCATCCATTTGGAATTCCACCCTGTGATTTGGTGTTCTTGCCTGGGCGCTTCATCGACTCATAACAACGAGGATTGTTTGGCTTTTGCCTCTTTCCCTTTTGACATTAACCCTAAATATCACAAAGGAAGTAATATTTGTGTCTGTGTTACTGGCTGTCTTGCTAGCTAGCTGTGGTAGTGTGAGCGTGTGATTGTGGGCAGTTTTATGATCTATTCCTCTGAACAGTGTAATAGTTTGGGTCTGACGAGAAATGAGGGATAAAAAAAAAACAGGAAAGGATCAATAAAATGATAAATGCACCGTTTGACAACAGTAAGTGATGGAGGAAGGACGGTGTTTCTATTTCCTGGCCGTCTGTGATTACCCGTGGCTGTGTGTGCATCACGCACGCACTGTCACTGCATTTTAAAACTTTTCAAAACTAGCCAACATCGCGTTGTGTGTGTCGGTCCATCCACAGCTGCGAGTCAGAAACGCACACTGACAAACAAAAAAATCAGAAAATGTTATTTACTTGAGGAAAATGCAACGTGGTGGGGTTTCTTGCTGTGTCTAAATATATAATTTTTCCAACCCCATCCTGTATACCATGACAGCACCACAGACACTAATTACCACTTTTCAGCTTGGAATCACAAAGGAAACGAGCACCTATAACAAACCTTAAATCAAATGCCTCCATTATTTTGATTGGCATTTGTATGGCACAAATGGGTATGGTAAAACATTTCCCCACTCTGTGTTTAAGGTACTTTTAAGTTGTCAGTCAGGACTGTGTGCAGAGACAATGGGTGTGAAAGGAAGGAAAGAAGAGCAATTAATGGGTTTGTATGTGTGCGTGCGTACAGTGTTTATGTTTTGTGTGCGAAGAAGGCCCATGTCAGTTCACTTCTGTCTTCAAAGGGCACCTGAATGCTGCGTGCCCGCTGACATAAATACTGGTCATGCGCTGGAAAAAAGCAGCAGCAGCACATGTATCATTACCTCCACCCTAAAGCCCCCCCCGTGGCTCTGTGTGTGCTCACGTGCGGCGTACCGCAAGACAAACGTTCTCCAATAATAGAAAATCGGGCACAATTCTCACATTTGCTGAACCGGGAAATGCATTCTCAATCGAGTTATCTAAATGTTAGGCAATAACTCGGTTAATCAATTACAATTTCAGCACTGGGCATAACCCCTTCGTCTTCCCACGACACCATCTGTTTCCATATTTTCATTCGGCTTTAATCCGTTACGTTGTTTTGCTCGTTTTATTGCATTTCCTGCAAAGGTCACGTATTCTGTCTCACTAAGGATTCAGCAATCAACCACACAGAACAGTGTACATGGCAATGCTGAGAAATGGGGAGGTACTATCAGGCAGATAAATAGATAAATATTTTATCCGATATTCATTAAAAGAGGCAGAGACAGACGCATGGAAGATGAACAGGAAATCCTAAAATGAAGGAGAGAGGAGAACATGTCCAGCTGGCGATACAGCTCAAGTCAAAGAGCTGCAGTAAACAAATGGAAATCGGTAATGACAAATCTTTCTGAAAAGTAACTTGATGGCTGGCTAAAGGGGCATTTTGTAGTTTAGGCAAAGACATTCGAACTCAGAAATGTGTTATTAACAATATAGATGAGGTTATAATAGAAATATGTATTTTTTTCCTTCCATAACTGAAGAAACAAGCCGTTTTATGGAAAAAAGGCACCCAGGGTGCGAAAGGTGGCAGGGTCTGCCATATGTAAACAAAGTGTAACATTATAAAATTGTTTTGTCCATTCAGGTCAGTTTGTTTATTCCATTTGTTCAGTCATGAAAATAAATAGTTTATTTAGTTTACATTTTCCCCCAAAACTACATAATGTGCCTTTAAATAGCCTTTGCACTCCTGAAGCATCTGACATGCCTTGTCAGTAGCCCCGCCCGTAATTCTGTTACTTCCTGACATCACACTACGTCACCATGGCACACATGTATGTAATTCATGCCTAAATTCAGGTTAACTAAATGGAAGCTGAAAACACGACCTAGCTGACGCAGAAACACAGTGAGCAATGCTGGCTCGGGCGTTTATTAGCTGACCAATCAGAGCAGACGTGGGCGTTCAGGAGAAGGGCCTTAAAGTGACAGGAGCATGTGTCAGACAGGACAATTTGAGAAAAATGATGTGTTTGCTGAGCATTTAAGCTTGTACACCTATTCTAGTGGTATCCCAAAATAAAATGATGAACCTTAAAATTAGCATACAGTAATATGTCTCCTTTAAATTGATATAAATATCACTTGTTCTGCGTATGCCATGATTGACTTTGAAAGTTAGAGTATGCATCCTTCATCACTGCAAATCATGTTTCCCCTCGCCTCCATTTGATCAAGTCTTTTAGGACTGTAATTACATAAACTCTTAATGTGATTAGATAGCTGCTGTATACCAGCTACTAATGTCAGCATCAGCTGTAATGGGAGGTAATGACGCTAGATTTGATGCTGCCAGACAGAAGGACATGAATCAGAGGATTAATGGACTCATTCAAGCCATTAACCATTCGCAGTATTAATAGAGGTGAATCAACGGATGCAGCCTCAGGCTGAACAAAAGCAAAGCGCTGTCAGAATGTAAACTGATTTCGTCATCTTTAAGCCTCAACAACTCTCGCGTGTCAGTTTGATTCTGCCGGATCTCCCCTTTGAGAAAACTGGAATATGAAATGAGCCATTTGACTCACCACATTCTAAATGTAGAACAACAAATCTTCTATTTAATTGATTCTCTGTTGCTGGGCTCAGATTCTGGCACGTTACCCTTCCCGAAAGTCACTGCAAGTATGAAAGAGAAATCCAACAGGCAGGCCATCTGTACACCGAGCTCAAGTCCAAGAATGAAAAAAAAAGTGCTCATGAAATCTTTGTCCGTACACACTTTGTCTGCCCGTATAGCATCCCACACATTGACGTAGCATTTTATTGAGACAGAAGAAATCAGTCTCCATCAAGGTAAGAGATGTCGTTAATAACTTTCCGTGCTCTTGTTATGTAAAGACGGGAAGATCGATTGGTTGATTTGTGAAGATAATGGGCAGCTCCGGCGACTCTTACCTTCCCGATGGTTTCATGCGTATGCAGCCCTGCCACAGTATTATTCACTATTACTGGCTGATTCCAGAACAGTTATCACTGAAAATCAGCAGGCTATAGCTCTTCGTGACAAAACTGTAAGATCCTTACATGCAGCTTGCACGCTAATTGCTATTCCAGTCAGTTTTTCTTGCAAAATGTACTTTGTTTTCGGAAACTACAAAAACATTTTAATTTCAATATGATAATCAAATCCAATAACCATCCAATTAGTTTTTAGTGGTAATATTTATCAATCTGTGTGTGTGTGTGTGTGTGTGTGTGTGTGTGTGTGTGTGTGTGTGTGTGTGCTCCATGCCTGTGAGTGGGTGCCTGTATCTGGGTGTTTCCATGTGAATGGTGGTCGTGTTTTTGCATGCTTGTGTGCGTTTGTGTTTGTGTCACAGTGAAAGCATTTATATGAAACGGCTAATTTAGTTGAGCAGAGGTGTCAAAATTAGTTTTAATTAGGTTTTTTTTATTTTCTCTACTGCCATTGCTTTTGTGTCACACTTTGGGGGAAAAAAGATCATCACAATAAAAATGTTAGCTGATTGGTCAATACATCACGTCCAGAGAGGCTGGAGAGGTTTGATTCTGACATTAAACAAAGAAAAGAAAAAATTAGCAGTGTCAAGATCAAGATGGCAATCATCATCTCTCTTAGTAATGGATTGACAGTTTGTTTTTTCTCTTTAAAACCTCAATTAATTTAATAAGACACTCAGGCCTTATTAAGAGTGACAGGTGGCAATATGTTCTAAAATGTTGTCTACAATTGCAGTTCATAGCTCGGAAGTGACTCAGTGATCCAGATCAATAAATAGCACACATAATTGCGTACTCCCCCCCCCCCCCCCTGTCCGTGTGCATCTGGTCACTGTGCTCGCTGACTGCATTGCGCCTGCAAAACAATCGTGGCAATATTGACCTCGGCTCCGGCACTTTTATTTCCTCAACTGCGGCAGCAAAACTTTCAAAAGCGGCGAACGCGCGACAGTGTTTGCCTCTGGAAAGTGCAGCCTGTTTATTACCTGCAATAAGTTTCTACCCGTAGTTTAGGCGCCGGCAAAATGACTTGTGGAAAATAAAAACAACCTAACAAACAAAAACAGAGCAGTCACACTGCCTACGAGGCGCCCACAGATGCACATACAAACACACACACACACACACACACACACACACACACACACACACAAGCTCACAATAAAGCATCTGGTGGTTATTATATTCTATTTGCCTTTTAAGTGACTAACAGCTGTCCCGTGGTTGATTTCTAATTAGAAAGCTATTGATTACACCCAATACCAAACTTCCACTTTATGCCTGATGAGCAAACACAGCAGATGTTTCAAAACATGAACACGGGAGTCATTATTTAATGGATGCCATACTTCACTTAATTTTATTACCCTATTTCAAAGCATAAGTACCGGCGCTTTCCAATATTAATGAGCTGCAGGCGCTACCGCAATTTGGGAACAATATTGCAGTTTTAAAACAGAAGTTTTCCTGAGCAACTAAATAGAACAATTTGACTATTCCGGCTGTTTTGGGTTTTTTTTTCAAAAGGCCGATGTTGCTCGTTCTATCAGTTGTGGTG
Source organism: Sparidentex hasta (assembly GCA_030272975.1). NCBI lineage: Eukaryota > Metazoa > Chordata > Actinopteri > Spariformes > Sparidae > Sparidentex > Sparidentex hasta. The sequence goes on from JARJLU010007312.1 coordinate 51,690, forward strand.
TGGGGTTTTAGTTGATTGACCGGATTTTAGTTGATTGTGGTGCAACCATATAAATGAGGCGATCATTCTGGCTCTTCAAACCCATTTTTTTAGCAAATTTTTTCTTTATTATTTTCAGCGAGGAGAGACAAGTGAATCTTTATTTCAGCAGATGATATGTGAGAATTGGGTCTTGTCAGAAAGGCCAGTGGCAGGATTATAGTCTAACAGTGAAGCTGTGCTGCTGGGCTATTGGGTAGCATTTCAAGGTTAAACAACAGGTTTGATTACCCATTAGCTTCCATTAGGCAACAGCTGACATTAGCATTCAACCTCATTTTAGCTAACGTTACAGTTTTTGGTACGATATGATTTGGCGAGGTGTAAATTGACTCGATGACGTTAACACACATCTTGGAGGCATGTTTCTAAACCCGGAAATAAAACAACACACAGGATGTAATCAAGCGATGGTATTAGCGTGGGAGTTGTCGAATCCTAACGTTAGGTCATGGGTCATCAAACCTGTTGTTTTAATGTGAAATATGGCTTAAGGTGCCTCTGTAATTTTCACTGTCTATCATCGGTTCAGTTGATGATAAATTGGGAAGCTGTGAAATGATAACTACATTTTGTATAAGTTGCAACCTGGAACACAGCAGCATTAGCTTATCCCATCATTCAAGTGTCCCACGTTGGAGGAAAATGGCCGACGTGTGACAGCCCAAGATAAGATTTTGGATTGTTCGCGTTTTTTTTTTCTTTAACAGCACTCTGTGGTCTGAGGTGAAGTGAGATGTGGCTCTTTTGACGTTGAAAGTTGATTTACAAGTTTTGACAGCTATTAAACACGGTTCAAAGTCGTGTTTCGGCCGAGGGTGTGTCGGCCCTGCAGAGGGTCTCTAATGAGTGCCGAGGGAGCAGACGGACAGAAAGACAGACACGCGGCGGAAGAAGTACACACTGTTTCGGAAAAGAAAGGTCCCAATCAAAAGTTTGCTGTCCACTGGCCTTGTTAGCTTCTGCTGTTTCTGAGGTAATGTCCGGCTGCCTTTGATCGCTCAAGCCCTATCGATAGTCAATCGGTCCTCTTTTCCTGCCAGCTGGTCGTGACAGCCAGCCGGCATCGACTGGGTGGGCCTGCCACGTCCGTGTGCTCGCAGACACTCTTTGCCGAGTGCACACCTGGACACCGGTAGTGAGAGATGCTGCTTTAAAAGCCAAACAGTGTGATCTTATTGTAACAGGGAACATTGCAATCCCATCATGAAATTGGCTGTGACCGCTCAGCCATTTCAGTTGTCCTGTTAGACACAAGGAGGACATTATCTGTTAAGTGGGACTATTTCTCACAAGAGGAAATAGAGTTGAGGTGCACTGCCAAGAGGGTTGTTGATGGCGGTACTTTAGGATTCAGCACGGATAGAATTGCTTAGTCGTGGGATTTCATTTGATTTTTTTTTCCTTCTGGGCTGTTGTTGTGAACAAGATGTGTACATAAAGATCCGCCTGTTAATTGGCCTCACCTGCGGAGAAAGTGGCTGCAAACCATATTTTCGGAAAAACCCGTTTGTTTCTTTTATTCTTTAATTACACTAACACAATCGTCCGTTCCCCTCGGTGGGTGTGTGTGTGCGCTGTGTGCCCGTGCATGTGTTTGTGACATCACACATGGCAACCCCTCGCTAAACCCTCTTATCCTTCCTCTGGAGGCACAGCTTAGTGTAAACAAAGGGGGAGACGGCGAAGAAAGGGAAAGGCGGAGTGGATTATCTTCCCTCTCCTCTTGAATCCGGGGGAGATCAGCGAGTCATTTACACAACATAATTCATTTAAAATGTAATATTCCCCAAAAACTAATGGACTTAAGCGCGGCAGCTGTTGCCAGCTTATGACACACACCAGTCGGTTAAAGCAGCCAATCAAGGCTGAGGTGTCACCGCGGTTCGATGTCCCAGCGTTTAAGCTTCTCCCCTCGATGCCCCGGTGTGTGGTGTGTTTTTTTAATTTTTTTGCCCTCTTGCTGTCTTCTCACCGGGCCCCACTCTGAGCTCCACTTAATGTCACTCTAACGAGAGACATGCAGCATTTCCATACTGTATCCTTAGTAGAAATGAGCGCTAAAGAGCCAGGTCCCTCACTGAGTGCAGGCACAGGTATATCCGCTGTTATGACTAAGTCATTGCAGAGCCAAGAAAACGCACGAACACACACTCCAGTCTCAGCACAGCGTTGC
>JARJLU010007331.1:501-12780 GCA_030272975.1 Sparidentex hasta
AGATGAAGGACATGGCTATGTGTACTTGGAAAGACTGGTGTGTCCTGCAGGTAGTGGGTCCTTGGCAAGGATGAAAATCTAATATCACCTTTGGAGTGTAGAGCTACATGAAATTTGGGTTGATGTGGGGCAGCCTCCATGCAGGGATGTAATTCCCAGTTTAGTTTTCATCCGTTACCTTAACTGTACAGTGATAGTATATACTCTAATAGAGATGTCACAGTTACCCACAGCCAGCCTGTAGAGGTCTAACAATTGACATCAGGTCTTAACGACAAATAAAACATTTTCAGAAGGAGTTTCATGATTGATCAGCACAATTTCTCCATTTTTTAACGAAATCTCGAAGAGCTGTTGAACAAGGGAGACTAGTGAAGAGGCAGTCACTATCAGTGAAGCAGACAGAAAGCTAACAGTCATGTTTTGAATGAGAGGCGTTGTGTGCCTCCAGTTCTTGTGTAGCCCTCCGCAGACTTCAGTGTCCCTCCAGTCCAAGAGAGGAAGCTCTGGCTGTCTGCTAGCCAACCTGCACGAGTCTTTACTTCAACTGAATTATACAGAACAGTTTTGGTTTGTGTGAAGATACAGAGACATGAAATTAGGCAGACTGTTGTCCCTCCACCAGCTGCTCTGCGGACTGTGTTAATCTGTTAATTAAAGGATGATGATTTTTTTAGGTTGGCAACACCAAAAATACACATTACACATTTTGATTAACCTCTGTAGCTCTGCTCAAGTTACCCAGTAATGTAAATACAACTTTAACTGCTGTAAAAAATCATTACCAACTGACAACGTATAATTTATGCAGCTTCTGGGGAATCCCCACAACATGTAACGTTAAATGAAAGTTAGCTAAGACTGGTTATAGTTACCGTCGCTAGATTTTTGGGATATACGACACTCACCTTGATGTCTTTAAACCACGTCTGTGTAGCTTTCTCCTGCAGTGGCTCACTGCCAGCAGACTTTTGATAAGAAGAAGCTCAGTAACGGTATTGTAAATCAGTTTGAGGTGTTAAAAGCTGTCCTTACCTGGACGTGGGCAAACTCTCAGTCGGGATCACATCACTCATGATAGTTTTATGGCTGTAAAGTAAGGAGGAATTTGTTTGATGGAGTGCACCTTGTTGGTGAGCTGGGTCCACTCCAGGAGCCATAAAGCAGGAAAACAATTAAGGGGTGAATTTTTATAGGCACAAGTCCCTCTACAAATAAACATTAAATAAATAAAATACACAACTCTCTTTTGTCCTTCAGGTTAGCTTAATGTTAGCCTTATACCAATATCAATCACCTCCATACGTTTTGAATTGTAGCAGATATAATTTTAAATCTTGTACATTTACGTTTGACTTTCTGAACTAATACAAACTTCCTTTTCTTCACAGTGCCTCTTTCTGTTGAGGCTAGTACTGCTGTCATGGTTACTGACAACTACACTACTCCAGAACCGACCACCATTCCAACTATAACAGTCACACCAACTTGTTGCATGACTACACCTCCAACACCATCAACAACAACAACACCATCATCTCCGTCACCAAGCCAGATTATGTGTCCTGATGGATGGGAGGTGTTCCAGGGACGTTGTTACTACTTTGTGAATGAGGCCATGACCTGGCCTCAGGCTCAGGTAAACAATGAGCAAGGCTGCGGATTTCTACAAAGTAGCGTCAATGAATTCTGTTATTTTAATTACAATGTAAAATAGGTGATTCAAGCCCTTTAGGTTCAGCCAGTTGGTGCCAGTAGTCTTTACAATTAGTGAAATGGAGATCACCTAAGTGCAGTGAGCATATCTCAAGTGATTGTAGTATAAAGACACCTGTGTCTGAAGGTCCAGTCACTGGTTAATCAGTATTCCTGCTTACAATTACACCATGAAGACAAAATAACACTAAAAGTAAGTTATGGTTATTGATCATAATATATAAATATAAGTCAGGGGATGGATACAAAAACATTTCCAAGTCACTGAACATCTCCCAGAGTTCAGTTAAATCCATCATTAAGAAATGGAAGGAATATGACACGTGTTTCCTCACTAACTGACTGACTGTGCATGAAGACTAGACTAGTGAGGGAGGCCACCAAGACACCCATGACTGCTCTGAAGGAGTTAAATGCTTCAACCGCTCAGGTGGGAGAGGCTCTGCATTCACCAACTGTTTCTCCAGCAGTCAAAGCTTTACGGGAGAGTGGCAAAGAGAAAGCATCAACAAGACTTCATGCAAAGACATGTAGGAGACTCCAAGATCAACTGGAAAAAGGTTCTTTGGTCTCACAAGACCAAAATGGAGCATTTTGGCCATCAGATTAGACACAATGTTTGGCAGACACCAAACACTGCACATCACCACCAAACACACCATCCCCACCGCGGAGCATGGTGGTGGCAGCATCATGCTGTGGGGATGCTTCTCGGCAGCAGGCTCTGGAAAGCTTTGTAAAGGTATCGGGTGAAATGATCGCAGTAAAATATAGGTACAACCTGATTCAGTCTGCAGGAGACCTACGACTTGACTACAAAAATGACCCAAAGTATTAACAGAAATGCTCCACAGAAATGGTTTAAAGACAGCAAGGGGAATGTTCCGGAGTGGCCAAGTTAAAGCCCAGACCTCAGTCTAATAGAGAATTTGTGGCTGGACTTGAAATGTCTTCAGTTTACTTACTATATCATAATTCTGACTTACTTGCATAATTTTTGATTAATAAATCAAGATTCTGATTTATTAATCTAGTGCAGAACATAGTGTTGAGCCCACGTGTTGTGGTAATGTGAAGTGTTTACTGATCCAGTCTTAAGCTACCTGATCGGCTAACAGAGCTGTTCAGAGTGTTATGGCCAATAATATCAAATGTGTCTGATATTGACAATTTAAAATCTGTATGATTACATTTGTACTTTCTGAACTGGACAACGACAACAATTAGAGAGGCAAACCCAGAGCAGCTGGCGATGCTGCAAATCAATGGTGAACATTGTAGCCCTTGAAACTGACATTAGCTAGCATACTACTGTTGACAAAAGCTAAAACTCTGGTGCTGACCGAATCTCCCCAGTCTCATCCAGACTAGTTTAATCTCCCGCTTTTGTTCTCACTGCATCGCATTATACCGAAAGTTGCTGCACTATGCTTGTCTCCATTTTGTTTACATCTGCTTCTCCATGAGATCACAGGAGAGGGATTTCATTGCTTTGAGCCGTGTTTGCTTTTCAGTAAAAATATTAAATGTGTAGCATGTCCAAATTGCACCGATTTAGACACTGCATGCCCTTTGGTCCAAACCTGACATACAGCCAGGAGTTCCTTACTTTATGGTCAGATGGTCATATTACAACCTATAAAGTCCAACTTTTCGCACAATCTCTGATAATTAAATGCCGCCATTCTGGTTTTGTTGGACGTAGTGTCACACCAGTGAGCTGCTCAACTCCTAGGACGCACCAAGGTTATTTCCTCTTTTGGTGTGATAGGTGACTGCTGTGTGCCACATTGGGAGGACGGTTTCAGTAGAGGTTGCGGTGATGCCAGTCTGGCAGCATATTGCAATCTTGGTGCCAAGAATATACAGTATTTGGATCACTCTGCCTGCCATAATATTTTTTCTGCCATTTTCCTAGCTGAAATGGACTTCCATTAATATCCATAATATAGAGAAAAAGTAAAAAAAAAAAGCAAGTCGGGTGGAACAGCAGTGTTTTTAAAATGTATTTTTGATTGAAGCACCAATAGAAAGCACCAGAACAATATGTCATGGTTCCATACAAGATAGAAAAATTAGAATGAGAAAGATATTTTCCTTTTGGTTTGTGTGTTTTGAGATGGATTATAAATGAGACTGCCCCGATGGCCTTTTTTAATCTCACATCTGAAATGGTCTGTCTTGATAAAGTTGGACCTTGACTATGTGCACATGGTCACATTACTGTATGTGCACATTGTAATGGAAGACTTCAAAGTGTTTCTTACTGTCCCTCTGTCCTTTTTGCCTTTACCAGTCGAACTGCGCCGTACTGGAGTCCGTGTTGGTCTCCGCCCACAGTGCTCAAGAATACAGTTTCCTGCAGCAACTCACCAACAGTAATGGCAATCAAAATGCTTGGCTGGGCGGTTTCTACCTACAGGTACAATCATGATGTAATATTATTTGCCATGAGAGTAATAATCTGCATCACCACAATAAAATAGAGGCATCAGAGACGTCAGGCGAAAAAAAAAAAAAAAAAAAGCTGAATTGTTTCAGGAATTTTCAGAATATCATCAAGTTTTAAGATGTATTTCAGACAGAACTAGTAACATTGAATAATGGAAGGATATCAGTGAAAATCAGCCTGTTGTTCTATGGTCTCTGTCAATGTTTGTATGCTCTTCTATCTTTGTGTGGACACTTGTATACACATTACAATAAAGTAGAAACGTGACACTTTACCACTTTTTTCTTAGATAATCTGAACACCCTGCTGTGTATTATATGCCCAATGTTTATGCTGAAAATAATGCGCATGCAAAGACATTTGCTAATTACTGCATGAAAAGAACCCCAAATGTGATGAAACATTGAAACACTCAAAAGGTATTTTAGGCCCAATCCCATGTCAACTGTGATGCCATTGATGACTACTGATGACATATGATGGCTGACTATGCTTTTATTATTGTTTTTGTTTTTTTGTCTTTTTTTTTTTTAAAGATAGTGTCAACTCTTGTTGCATCCATTCAGAACTCCCTCTGCATTTTTATCCAAAACTGAATCAGTCAAAATGAAACAGTTCAATGTCAAACCCCCTGCAAACTCACTTCATTAAGACCATCCATTCAGTACATGACGCTCATTCATTCTACACACAGGAAAGCTAAAGGGAGAAAAGCTTAACACCAGGCAGTAAGCGTTGCAGGTTTCCATTACGGGTTTTTTTTTATTCTTTTCAGCGCACCTTTGGCAGCTCTGTGTTATGACTACTAATGGAGTGTTTGCCCAACAGATATATACGTGTTTTACCTTTGTGTTTTTGCGGAAAAGGCTCTCGCTCAATGCAACTTGGCCTTTGATGTGCTCATTTTTACATGTTGCCATTTTAATTCTTATCTGTCCACATTTTTTTTATTGTTAATCTAAATAAGTCTCCACTGCAGGTGAGCACTGATAATGATCTTGCCCTCTCCCCCCAGGACCAGTGGTTATGGATTGATGGATCCTGGTTCTACAACAACACCTGGAGCACCGAGTACCCAGAGAGCAGCAGCCCCTGCCTGCTGCTAAATTCTTATGGTAAGAAAACACACACATGAAGGTCCAGGGATTCTGATTTTTCATTGTTTAATGTTTTTTTTTTTTTACAGACTACAGCAGTATGCTTTATGGCCAGTGTGCAGTAGAAAGCAGAAAACAATAGTGACTGTATGACATGATTTAGCTTGTCACACACATGGACTTCATTTTCAGAATGGAAAATCAAAGCTTTCAGACACATCAGTTGGTTTCATTACCTGTGCAGTTACGTAATGCACTGCTCCATTATTCTCATAGCCTTTTTTCAAAAATGTTCTTCTTATAGGAACATGGAGCAATTCCCAATGCGATGTTTATGAATATTCCTCCATCTGTGAGAAGAACTCCAATGTCCGTAAGTCTTTTTTTTTTTTCTTTGCATATAACATAACATATAAAGGCAATTCATTTGGGAGTTGCAATGTAAAAGAGACAGAGACTTGCAGTATTCTCTCTGCTGCAATGCTTTTTCCACAAACTATTGTCATACATACACTTTGTATCATGAGGCTGACAGCATCAGAGTTCTATGAACAGCCTGAAACAATTTAGGTTGAATCTGGAACCTCTCAAAAACAAAGAATGTGAGTTCTCTCTGCTTTGGGAGGATATTTTTGTATCACAAGTCTAACATGTCCAAAGCATAGCGAGCGACAGTAGAAAAGGAAAAGAAAGTCAGGCTGTCATAGGTGAAGTGACCATGAAGTGGATTTGAACACACATGACTGATGGAAAGTGAGTGAAACGCTGAATCTTCTTTCTTTTGGATGTTCACAGCGCCAGAGATGCTGTGTCCTCAGGGCTGGACGGGGTTCCAGGGCCGCTGTTACTACTACAACACTGAATCTCTGTCCTGGCCTGCAGCTGATGTAAATATACAACTAAAGTAGCATTAGAGAGTGTACTCATATTGTTTGTATGTGCAACTAGATAAACATGCAGATTAGAGAAATACAAATGCAATTCTTTGTTCATTAATTTATAATGAGCATTATTTTATTGTTGTAATATTTACATTATCAAGTAGGATAGTGACACATTTCCTGCTGTTTTTACTGTGTACTTCTGAAGAGCTGCTTTTGATGATTTGATGACACAAACCGTTATTTTTTTCAGTTCTCCAAAACAGCCTTAAGTTTATGTGGAGCTTTTACAGTGAAGAGGCGCCGGTGTTGATGCTATGTTGAAGGGGCAAAAAAAGCAATGGCGGTGTGAACTGAAGAGAAAAAAAAAAACACTGCTCATGCATCTAATCGATATGTGACAACAATATGTTGACAGGTGTGATATTACTGGGCCCTGATGAGACTGGAGCTCTTTGGGAGGTTTAAGGCTGGATCTATTCACGCCTCACATTACTAGATAATTTAACCTTCATAACCAACCAAGCTCCCTGCCCAGATTTCTCCTTCGATTGTCGAGAGGGGCAAATTGGAGTTAAATCAGCCAGATTACTCCTGTATTCCGAGCCCCTCCTAAAATCATATTATCCCGGAGGAGTGGTACCCTGCACCAAATGATGACTTATGAGGTTCAAGTGCTGACTTTCATCTTTAATTTAAGGTTACAAACAATCCATGATGTTTTAATGAAAATCAGTTTTTGCAGGTCTCAAGTCATCACTGTGTTTTAAAATGGTTGCACAGTTACTTTGTTTCCTTCTCCATGTGCATCTTTTACTCATTCATCCTCCGTCATCTACCACTGTCTGTCTCCTGTTTGTTCCATGCATCATTCTTCTCGTTCTCCTTTGTCTCCACCAGGCTGACTGTGCCAGCCTAGGAGCCAGCCTGGTCTCTGTCCACAACCTTGAAGAGTATTCCTTCCTCTTTCAGCAGGCCACTGCCAGTGGAATCTCTGCAGCCTGGCTGGGTGGATTCTACCTGGATGTGAGACAACATAACAACACATTCAGATTTCTGTGTACTGTTGATTTTCAGACTTAATATGAGGTCCAAACCATTCCTTTACTGAACAGGCATGGATTTTCCTATTTAAATATGTTTCACTGTCTCACTCCAGGACCAGTGGTTGTGGCTTGATGGTTCCTGGTTCTATCAGGGATTTTTTATCCAGATGTCTCCAGACAACTACGACTCGTGCCTTGCAACTTACGACCCCAGTAAGAAAACACACTCACACAGTTGGTTCTCAGTTTCGACAAGTATGCTCCCAGTCTCAAATGCTGCAAATTAATTGGTTAGTTTGTGATGCTGGGGTAAATTAATCCTTGTTTTATGACCCAACACCAGTCTGGTCTTTTAGAATAGATACAGTATGCGTTTTCTGCATAACATTAGCAAAACCCCTCATACGTAAACAGTTGTGTGCATCTAATATGAGATCATTTTTGCGCCTACATCACCTGACTCTTTCACCTTTTCCGTCTTTACAGATGGTTGGAGCAATTACGCCTGTGATCAAGGCTGTCCTTCATTTTGTGTGAAGGAGGCTGCTGTGTGAAAGGTGCATATCAAACCTGCAACTCACACAATGCAGACAGGGATCTGGAATATTTCAGTCAAGTACACATTTAACCCCAATGTATTATGAAGTGCATCATGTGCAAATTTTCAATGCAAATTAAAGAGTCATTTATCATCCCAGAGCTACACGGTGGTTCTTTTTTCAGCATTTTATTATTCTGAAACATCAAGCCTGCTGTATCAAATGACAGCCCACAGCACATAACTGTATTCATCCAAATCCTACATGCCTGTAAGAGCATTTTAGTCCTGGTGATATGTTCAGGGGGACACTACATAATTACAATCTCACTGTTAGCTAGAAGTTAATATGGTAAATCTTTTTAACAATGGCTAATTAGGAGTGGCTAAGGACAGGCTTCAGTGCACACTAATTACTCGTGCACACACACACAAACACACACACACACACACCACCAATGCTGGACATGCTGGCAGGCAACATGAGAGCACAGTGAGGAGACGTGACTAACAGTGCAGCACAATCACTCCGTCTGACTTCCTGAAGAAGACAGCGCTCCTACGCGTCAGTGAGCTTTTATATATTTAGCACTCTGCTACTTCTGGTCAGACCCAGGTACGTTTTAACCATTTGGTTTTTTTTGGTATAAATGACACACTCAGATACCAGAAACAGGTAATTTTTTCATTGTTCTAATTTTGGGCAAAAACCACAAATCACCACTTTGGCTCGATTTCTTGCTTTTTTTGTGCTCACTGTCAAAACAAATTCACCTCTCAATATTTCATTCCATTTGTGGGTGGGCCTTTGGCACCCCATTGCTTCTGATTGGCTAGTGTACTCTATCAATTATATCTGTGCTCTGCTCTTCAAAATAAAGGTTCTTGCGTCTGTCTCGGCCTTTAGACAGTGCAACGTTAACACAAATTGCGACAGACAGACGAGACTACGTTATGATCATAGACCATACTTATATTGGCATCTATGATGGCCTTTAGCTTCATTATAGCTTAATTATGCTTAGCTAGTGGTGCCACACATGATTTTGTTTTATGACCTTCAGTGACAATAAAAATGTTTGTCATATCAAATGAACGACCTTTCATTCATTTTTGAAATGTTCTGCTGATGCATGGATTATAAAGTAATGCAAGAGAAAAAGATAACCTAAATAAATGAAGAAAATAAGGTAATGCATCAGCATATTGTATTGACTGTTAATGTACAGCTGATAGACTAAAACGCACCATGTCTGTTTTGAAAATGAAAGTACTATAGTACGTTTTCTGAAGGATGAACTGTGAACAGTGATGTTTGAACCACAGTTGTGCCATTTTGAGCTTTACTGAGTGGGTGTGCCACTACGATGTCACAGGCTGGATTGAGCATGAGAACACCACAATAGTCAGTTAGCATAGGGGAAGCGGGAAGTGTGTTTCTGAGATCGAGGAAGGCATGGTGTTTTCCCAGAAAATCCCAACATAGTATGACTGGCTAGTATGCACCTCTAAGAACTTTAAATTCTGGCTGATTCCAGTGGTTAACTTGCCTATGATGTCCATTGACTGAACGAGCTGTCATTGGGCATTTCTTTAAAGCTGGATGAGATTTTCATGACTCACAATGCAGACAAAAGATCCTTTAACAAAAGCAAAAATGTTTGATGAAACTGTGGTCATAGTTGGGAAAAGCCTCTAGCACAAGACGAGCGACATCTGCGCTGTTCACCTGATTTATGAGGAAGACTTGCAGGGAGTATTTTCTCTCTCTAAAATTTTCTCTTATCTTCTCCTTTACTAAATCATAGTGTCTGCGCGTTGAAGAAGGCAGGCTGTCCCAATACAGGAATGCAGCATCAGCTAAGCGAGTAGGGAGGATGGAGGCCAACATTGGAGACGAATCAGTGTTAGGTTAAGACATAGCTTCTACTGCTGCTTCAAAGTGTTGAGACCGACTTGTGAAAGGTTCTGTCCCATCTCCTTTAAAGGCAGGTGAGGATCAACTTTCCGGGCACTGGAGGCAGTAGTTGGGGATAAAGGAGCAGCAGTAGTTGATGCAACATCCACTGACCTGCGTTGTTGTCCGGGAGAGAGCTGCAGCTCTCTTCGTCCAGTACAAAATACACTCTCTATTATGGCTTTTGCCAAAATGCAAACTTCGGCTTTTTTGTGCATGTATATGAGTCAAACCTTAATGTAAAAGCATAATTATGACAAAAGAGGCACTTTTAAGATTCACCATATTTTCGTTTTTGGGTCACTGATTTGGGTAACACTGATTTAATGCAAAGCAGTATTAAATCACTCTAAACTCAACTACGTCATTAATCTGTTACCAATAGGGCGCTGCCATCAGTCAGTTGCTGGCCTGTGTCAGGCCCCTGTCACAAAAAAGGCCACTCTTCCAACCTACCACCAGGCTTAGCAAGTTTTCTGGGGGAAACCCAGAGCTGTGTGAAGAGGAGCGATAACTCTTCCATTGTTTTCCCATTTAATGAGGCTTTATCAATGTTTGGACCTAATGTGAGAGTGGATTTCATGCTGGAATGTCTCTTAAACATACAACTAAAACAAGGTATGAAATGAAATAAATCCAAAATGTATTATTATAAATAAATTCAAATGAACACACGCTTGTTCCAGGAGGGGCTGAATTGCAGCACCCCTGAAGAAAGCTAATTAGAGCTGATGAACAACAGCTGTGCCACCTGCATGGGAGGCTTTTTCAGAGCCAGTGTGTGGCCCAGCTAGCACTTCCTGTTGGTGACTGATGCAATGGGAGCTATTTGGGCCTTCTTTGTTTGTGTCCTGACTGTTTGGCTTGCCAAAGGTATTCACATTTCTTTCTATTTCAAGTTTTTTTTTTTTTTTTTTTTTTAAATGGTAATAGAGTATGGAAACTGTAAGAGTGATTCCAGGCAAAAACTTGAAATACTAGAGGACACTTTGGCATAACTTGAAATATGAAATTTAAGCTGTCATAAGTCTGAGATATATTGTGCCATCAAATCACATGAATGTTTGATTAACAGCAAGTGTACTATCCATAGGCTCTTGTTTGCCAGTTGGTGGGACAAATAAAAGGAATGATCATGGGCTTCAGAGGACGATGGAAGGTAAGAACATGTGTGCCTGAATCCTTTGTGAGCTACTTTCTAGCACTAACTTAATTTCCTCTTGTACAACAGATGTGTCTTCTAGTGAGCTCTCATTAAAGAAGGTCATTGCGCTTCTCCAGTCGATGGAATCCATGTTGGAGCAAGAGGCTAAGGCAGGTGAGCAGGTTCAACAAAATCCTACTGGTGGAATGTGTGTATGGAGCCTTTTTCAGTCACGGTGAGCCTTTTCAGTTAAGGCATTTGTCTGGTGTTGCAACAAAATGCTTAACTTAACTAAACTACTTTGCCACACAATGTCAAGTATACAGCTGCTTTGACATCATGGACGCACAGGGCAAAAGACTTACTGGTGGCCAGGGAGTTGTTTGGCATAAGTTTGATACAAATGTTCATTCACGTCTAAGTTCTCACAGCAATGTGTCAGTGTAGAGAACATCACTCAATTCCTTTGACTTGAGTTTTTGTTAACCAGCTGTCTCACTTTCAGTACAACTGGAAACCAATGATGTGGAGGCTGAGTCATCAGTTGGCCACGTGAAACTTGTAGAGACCCCGAACAGGCCAAAACTGCTCCAAACTGAGAGAGCTGTCCCCGTAGGCACGGCCATGGACAGCGGCAGCGTCACCTTCACCTTCACCTTCACCTTCCCTGCAGGCGGCAGAACAGCCAGCGACAACGGCAGCCACAGCGCGGCCGATGACAGCGGCGATAGCAGAAACTTTTTCCTCGGCTTCTTCCCCAGCAGTGGCGGCATCTCCGCCGGCAATGGCGGGGACAATAGTGGCATCTCTGCCGGCAATGGCGTGGGCAACGGCGGCATCTCTGCCGGCAATGGCTTGGGGAATGGTGGCATTTCCGCCGGCAACGGCAGGGGCAACAGCGGCATTTCCGCCGGCAATGGCGTGGGGAATGGTGGCATTTCCGCCGGCAACGGCAGGGGCAACAGCGGCATTTCCGCCGGCAATGGCGTGGGGAATGGTGGCATTTCCGCCGGCAACGGCAGGGGCAACAGCGGCATTTCCGCCGGCAATGGCGTGGGGAATGGTGGCATTTCCGCCGGCAACGGCAGGGGCAACAGCGGCATTTCCGCCGGCAATGGCGTGGGGAATGGTGGCATTTCCGCCGGCAACGGCAGGGGCAACAGCGGCATTTCCGCCGGCAATGGCGTGGGGAATGGTGGCATTTCCGCCGGCAACGGCAGGGGCAACAGCGGCATTTCCGCCGGCAATGGCGTGGGGAATGGTGGCATTTCCGCCGGCAACGGCAGGGGCAACAGCGGCATTTCCGCCGGCAATGGCGTGGGGAATGGTGGCATTTCCGCCGGCAACGGCAGGGGCAACAGCGGCATTTCCGCCGGCAATGGCGTGGGGAATGGTGGCATTTCCGCCGGCAACGGCAGGGGCAACAGCGGCATTTCCGCCGGCAATGG
>JARJLU010007331.1:12800-85930 GCA_030272975.1 Sparidentex hasta
GCCGGCAATGGCGTGGGGAATGGTGGCATTTCCGCCGGCAACGGCAGGGGCAACAGCGGCATTTCCGCCGGCAATGGCGTGGGGAATGGTGGCATTTCCGCCGGCAACGGCAGGGGCAACAGCGGCATTTCCGCCGGCAATGGTGGCATTTCCGCCGGCAACGGTGTGGGCAACAGCGGCATTTCCGCCGGCAACGGCGTGGGGAATGGTGGCATCTCTGCCGGCAATGGCATAGGCAATGGCATAGGCAACGGCGGTATCTCCGCCGGCAACGGCGTGGGGAACGGCGGCAGCAACTTCCTTGCCGGTTTAGGCAACTTCGCGGGCGACAGCAGCTACAACAGCAGCGACAGCATGGCGGGAGATGGTGGCAGCAGCTACAACAACGGAAGCCGCGGTGCAGCGGATGGCGGCGGCAGCTACAACAACGGAAGCCGTGACGGGGTGGATGGCGGCGGCGGCAGCTACAGCAACGATGGCGGTGGCAGCTACAGCAGCGGCATCTTTGCAGTCCCTTTACATAAAGGCTCCCTTCCTGAAACCAGGGGGAGAGGGCACATGAAGGTGGGGTAAAAGCTGCAGAACACGGCAAAGGCAGAGTCATCCTTGCTTTAGATCTTGGGATATGCTAATAGTTTTGCAGAATCATGCAGGAGTTCAGTTGAAGACATTTCTGTATGTCCCATGTTTTCTCTGCTTTAAATAAAACTCTTTACTGATATGTTTACTTTGTTCTTTCCTGATAGGAGCTTTGGAATGGGTCAACATGCATTACTTTTTTTTTTTTTTTTTTTTTTTAAATGAAAAGCAAATGAAACTTGGTTTTGTTAGTGCAAACACTGAGACCTTGTGGCCTTCCTCTTGGTGACAGGCAGTGTGAATTTGCAAAATGGCTAAATGTTTAGTTTCACCCCTGACACATTTGATATTTAGATTTAACTTTTTTTTTTTTTTTCCTTTTTTAGATTTAATAACATTTTTACAAGAGAGTAAATATTGCAATGTTCAGATATTGCTGTAAATCTAACTTATTCAATCTGGAAATCAAAATCAGAAAATGAATGAACTATTTTCATTAATCATTCATGAATCTGATAGCAAAAATCTCATATTTCAATTTTATGCTTGGATCAAAAAAGGGAAATGATGGTGGGGGCACAGGGTTGAACTTGATTTCAATATTTTGTCTGATTTGTGAGACCTGTGCAGTAAATTCACCCACCAACATTTTCAGTGTGAAAGAAGGCCTGAATAACCAGGCTCATGCAGTGATTGTAGGTCAGTGAATCAACACCATGGTCGCCCTGCGACCATGCACTAATATAAAAGACTTCTTTTAAAAACTGGCAGGAAACAAGCAGATTTCCACCACACTGCAACAGACAATGCTGACATTAACATCCAATAAGAAGTTAGCCTTTTATTGGAATTTTCCAGTCGACATTAAAAGTTACATACCATTCTGTCTTAAGCCACTGATGCACTGAAAAATGTGCTAAATATTGGGTACACTGTCTGTAATCAGGATTATCAAATCCTGTCGTATTGGTTTCTTGAATGTTTTATTACAGTGCCTTGTGTAGTGTTGGCATTCTTTCTATTTTGTCACCTTACAACCTGGAATTTGAATGGATTTTGATTTTATGTAATGGACCTACACAAAATACTCCAAATTGTTGATATGAAACAAAAAAAAAAGTCTTCAGAAATTCTGGTGCGTGCATATGTATTCAGCCCGTTTGCTTTGAAGCCCCATCTATAACATTCAGAGTCCACATAATTAGTTTAGTTTAGTTTATACACACCCCTGTTCTGACAGGAGCACTCCAAACAGGTTACAAAGTTGTGGAGAAGTACAGGTCAGGGTCGAGTTATAAAAAAAATCCCAAACTCTGAACAGCCCACGTAGTACCATTACATCCATTATTAGATTATGCCACTACAGCAAACCTGCCAAGAGAGGGCCGCCCACCCAAACTCACAGACTGGGCAAGGAGGGCATTAATCAGAGAAACAACCAAGAGGCCAAAGACGACCCTGAAGGAGCCCTCAATGATACAGACTCAGAGCTGGCCCTGGGCATAGGCAGTATAGGCAAATTCTATGGGTGCCGAAAACGCGGGGGAGAAAATGATAATAATAATATTAATAATAATAATAATAATAATAATAATAATAAAGAAATAAAGAAAAGAAGGAGAGAAGAGGAAAATGTCAGTTAAAATGCTATTAGTTTTCCATAATTTTGTTCCACTTGGTAATAGAGTAGTAAGCCCTTGGTTTATTATTTATTTGTTAAAGTTTACATTAGTATTAAAACAGCAGTTAAAGTGTATTACTGTTAATACTCCACACCTCAGTTTTCCCATATAATTCATAGGCGGAATACACTGCACTTGCACTCTGGTCAGACTGAATTGCATTGCAGTGACAATAAAGTTGAATGAATCTCATCACATTTTCATCATTAGTCTATATGATGTCTTATGTATAGCACACATCAAGCATCTGTTTTTGTATTAAAATGTGAAATGCAGTGGGCACATATACTTCTCTTCTCTCTTCAGATGCACTTTTAACATATTTCACCAGCAGCCCAGTGACACAGCATCAGGTGCTGCTGTCCCTCTACCTCAGCATAGCAGACTGACACAGCATCAGGACTAAAGGCACCAGCAGACCTGCTGACTGGACATCTCTTCTAACTGACAAAGTGAGACGAGAGTTAGTTCACAGAGGACCAGTTCAAATAAAAAACGCAGTTACACATTTCCCGAAAACAAAAATGGGAGAGTGTCAACATGACTTTTGTAACAGAGTCTTAGTCAGTGCTGAAAAAATCAAAAGAAGCTGGCTGATGTACTCAAACAGAAATGATAGCTCGCACTGCTTCTGCTGCTAAATGTTTTCTCCAAAAGAATACAGACTTAATAAGGAAGGACTAAAGGACTGGAGAAATGCAATCCACTTGCTGAAGGTTCATGAGGATAGCCAGGAGCACAATACCTACATGGCAACATGGAGTTGGACGTCATTTTGCAAAGCAGATGACAATAGATAAGTGAGAGATGGCACTCTGAGGCTGAGAGATAATATGTTTGCACAACGTCTTATTAATATTGTATTTTATCACTTTGTTTCTTTCTTCAGTTATTATTTGGTGAGACATTTTTGACTGAAAAGAAATAAAATCTTGAATACATACATGCAGTTTCTGTCTGAGTGTATGAAAATTGATAGTGAAATTGACAGTGATGCAAGAGGGTGTCGGCTAAGATCTCGCCTAGAGCACCAAATTACTCAGGACCGGCACTGGCCAGGCTGCTACCTTATGATCTTCACGTGTAGCGTTTGTGTATAACATATGTTTACATTATAGCTCACTGAGAATGTCACAGTACCCAGAAAACAGTCACATCGTACAACCTGTTACTGCTGTTAAAGACATGTTTCAGTAAACAGACAATATTAGATGTTACTTACTATACACCGAATCCCCTGGAAAAAGCACTTGCACTTGAACATTGTGAATGGCATCAATACATAAAATACATGTATGCTTCTCTTAAAAGTTTTATCTAACACAGACCAACATTAACTAGCTTGCTCCTGAGGGTTACCTGCTTTGTGTTTGCTGACATGTCACTGAGGGCAGCTAGGAGGGAGCCTGTCAGTGGGCTGGAAACCCAAACACGTCTAATTTCTTATCTTTTCTTCCAACCACATTTATGTCTTGTCACCTGCTTGCATGATTAAATAAAGACTTAAGTTTGGGCAACAACATACACGCATTCCCCACGCAGTCATCATTGCATCTGTATATAACATGAATACCGAAGAAAATAAAGAAATATTCATTCAATTGAATTATTTGTAATAGTTTATTCATACAGTGTATCTTTATTGTAGCTTATGTGTAAAATAAGCCTACATATATAGTTTTTTTAAAAAATATTTTACTTAATATTTACTCTATTCAGTTGCATTATTCACACCATTACAAAGGTGGATTTGCACATGTGAGGGCATGTATGCATAAATTATATTGCAAATACAGAAGGTAATTCCAGTGACATTCAGTGACAGGAAGCACTGGTTTGAATCGTCTTTGTCACATGCCCATTAGGGGGCCCACTCCCTGTCGGGCAGGGCCTGCTCATGTCAGGGGCCACCACACATCCCAGGCCCCAGCGTGGCTGCACCGCCCACACCCTCCAAAGCCATTTCCCTGCATTCAGTCATTTTAAGAAAATAGCTGGAAATTTCATACTAATAATTCAGGAACATTAAATCTATTCACGCAAAGTTTCAGTTCCTGCCTACCTTCCTATCTATCTGACCAGTACTTAGTACCTACTTTCCTAACTGTCTGACAAAGCAATTCAAATATTTTAACTAGGTCTTATGGTGAACTGACACTGGATCAGGTAACAGGGCTCAATTAGCTCATCTCAGTCCTCCTTAATATCCATGTGCCTGCAGCACCTGAGCCTCCAAGTCTATCCTTAATCACAACAGCATCTATATTCAGCTCTGGCCTTAATCTCTGGGTTTGTGTCAGGCAATTGTTGACAAAGAAATTTGTCTTAAATAGCGCATTGGCATGCGAGCTCAGTGTACACCATTTTATAGTTAGGTGTGGGTCCCTGAGGTCAGCTTTCAGTGGAGCTCTGTCTGAGGTAACAGCAACTGCGTTGCTGTAGACATTAATGCAAATTTATGCAATTTATTTTCATAAAACCTAACAAAAAAATCTGGAACTGCCACATTTAACATATGAATATTATTGCATTCATGACTGGAGTACATTTTACCCTATATAGTTAAGTGAGAGTTATGAAAGAGTTACTGGAATAATGCACTGATATCATGAACCTTTGGGTGTGCTCAAACTATGAATGGCAGAAGGCTGGTGTTTGTGAAAGAGTATGGTCACACTACTTACTTGACAGTGCAGTGATGACACTCAGCTTCCAATCCGGTATGAACAGTCACTAACACTTCCAATGAAATGCGAAGTGAAACATATAATTAACTATAATCTCTCGTACAGCTCATCTCTTGTTTCAGTATTTCATCTGAGTTCCTCAGCACTGTATCATAGATACGTTGCTGAGTTTTCCCAGCATTTGATTGCGCTGTGGCTGGAATGTATTACTGTAACAGCTGTTGCAGGTCACTTCTCGAGAAAGATCTGCTTTTCCTTCATTCAGTGTTCACTGGGCAGGTGGTCAAAACAAACGACTGTAAGTTAATTTTGAGTAAATTACATCAACTAAAAAGGTATTCTTGAGCATCAAGTAATGTAACAGAGTTTTGTTTTGTTTGCTGTCAGCGATAGACTGATACACCTCGTGAGTGAAAGAGAGGAATCACAGGTCCTTCCCTCCAGCTGCTGTCAGACTTTACAACCAGCACTGCTCCCAATAGACCTCACTGTGCACTGTGCAATAAAAAACTCTGTACATAACCCATTTTTCATTTTGGTTTGCACTTACTGGGCAATTTTCATAATCATATTTATTTATTTATAACATTACACTGCAACATTGTTTATATATCTATATATCTATATATCTATATATATATCTATATAGATATCTATATATCTATATAGATATATATACACTGGACCAGCTCTATACTCTCCACAGGGTGCTTGAGGGTTCATGGGAGTTTGCCCAACCAGTCCACATGTGTGGAGAAGGCATTCAACCGTGTCCCTCGTGGCAATCTGTGGGCGGTGCTCCGGGAGTACGGGGTCGGAGGCCCTCTGCTAAGGGCTGTACGGTCCCTGTACGACCGGAGCAGGAGTCTGGTTCACATTGCCGGCAGTAAGTCAGACCTGTTCCCGGTGCATGTTGGACTCTGGCAGGGCTGCCCTTTGTCACCGGTTCTGTTCATTATTTTTATGGACAGAATCTCTAGGCACAGTCAGGGGCCGGAGGGGGTCCAGTTCGGGAGCCACTTGATTTCATCTCTGCTTTTTGTGGAAGATGTTGTCATGTTGGCTCCATCGAGTCAGGACCTCCAGCATGTTCTGGGGTGATTTGCAGCTGAGTGAAGAAGCTGGGATTAAAATCAGCTGATTCTGATTCTGATTCTGTCTATGCACAGTCAACAAACGCTACTGTTTGAATTCTATGCAGCTTACTGCTCAGGGTAATGTCCCAGTTCAGTTCAGTTTCAATTTTAGTAATATAAAAAAATAGATAAAGAGAAAAACAAACAGAAGGAAGACAGGCTTGTTGGAAATATTTCAGAATGTAATTTAGAATAATGTTCCCTCAACTAGCACACTACTAGCAAGCTTGGATGAATGGGTTATTAATTCAGTGATGATACTGTTTCACTTTGCCTCTATTAAACACAATGATTCTGATTATCCTTTGTGGCAGTTTGGGGTTTATTGGTGTAGGTTGGCGGGAGAGAGTTTATAAAAGTCTTATTTTTTACTGTTGCAGTTTACCTGTTGATATAAATAGGCTTACACATAAATAAAAAAAAAAAATGCATGAACATCACTTTCAGAAAACATTATGTTTGTGCTTTAATTATTGTAACACATTTGTGTTAATCCAATCTCTCCACTCCAAGCCACCGATTAACCAAAGTATTGAACTTGTTTATTATCATTTTCTCTGATTGCCTGTGCAGATGCTTTTTAAAAACAATAATCAGTGCTCTAAGTACTGGCACCAGATTATACAACTGAACTTCTGACACTTTACAAGGCCTCTCCTCTTGAAATACAAGGCTTCAGATTTAGTGGACTAATTCATGATAAGTGTTGTCAACAGTGGTGATCCATGCATAGTTTGCAGTCGCTCAGCTATAACCTTTAATACGTTATTAAAGGTCAACTGTAGCTTTTGATAACAGCTTTGAAAACAAACCAGGCAGGGAAGTGTGATTAAGTTATTTCAAGTGGCAACATAGATGGAATCCCTGATCAGTTCTGATGGGTCACTAAATATGCTGTAACACCAGTTGTGTCTTAATGATGATGATATAGTAACACAAATGGCCGACAGTGGAAGTCAAGATGAGGTGATTTGTTTAATATCAAAGGACAACTTCACAGGGAACAGTTGCTGAATTTCATGGCATTTGCTCACCTGAATGATGGGATTGATTTTCACTCACCTGATACATTTGTTTTTTCTTGATGGTTGCTATTTTGCTTGGACTTGATGGTATTAATCTATGTTTTCATTACTATTATATCTGTGCTTACATGTGTGACTGAAGCCTGTGTTTGTATTACTCACTAACCTCTTTTCTATTCCTAAAATTGCATAGTTTTGATACTGAATAAGTGTTTTTTTTTCATCTCTGGTGTACAGTGAAATAATAACTTCTAACAAACTGAGCCTGTGTCCCAACTAAGAGTGACTTTCACTAAGAGCATCGGCATGCATTTGCTGTAACAGCTGCTCTTCTCATCCACCATTGCAGCATCTGTGCCAAAAATGTGGGACTGACTATGTTGGCAGGCCGTACACTGGTCTTAGTTGGTCAGTATATCACTCTCAACTGATCACCTCACTAAAGCAAAGCATTTCTAGAGAGCCAGTGGTATTTAAAATATAGGTGGGTGCCAAAGTAAAAGTAAATACCTTCATACTGCCTCTTGGTAAGGTTTTATTCCAACACAAGCCTCAAAGAAAAGATTCAGTGCTCCTTGTCACAGACTCTCCAACTCTCTGAAACTCTACTGCAGGAAAAAAACAGGATTCTTTTCTACATTGGGTGTTTTGTAATGGTGGTGAAGATGGTTGCTCCACAGTCTCTCACAGGTGTTTAGCTGGGTCTCTCTGGATCTTCTCTGATGATTATAAACGTGAACTACTCTGTATATGTTCAGTATACAGGTCAGCACCAAACCACAGGATGGATTATCATAACGTTTTTTATGAGTGTTTACAGCTGCTAATGTTTGCAATGCTGTTACTGTGATGATACATAACAGTTAAATATTGAATCTGTGTTTTTAATAACCCGATCCTGACATGAAATTGGACAGACTTCCTGCCATCAACGAGATAGAGAAAAGCAACACAGAGGATGCAGACCTGCGTCGTTCCCCTTACACCATGGAGGAATATGTGGACTCAATCAAAGAGCTCTCCCAGCCAGCTCACCCTCTCCACGGGCTCCTCAGAGGTCACTGCCACCGGACGGAGTGAACACAGCGAATAGTCACAACCGTGGCTCACCCATAGTCTATATTTCTCAAGGACCTACGCACTCTGCATTCCAGACGACCTGTCAGATGTATCAGTTACTTTTGCTGGCCAAGCAAACTGACTCATCACAGTGTTTTTTCACCAGAACCTGCTGGACAGCTTGGTTGAACGATCACTGCTTGCAGCACTGGTATGATCCAGAGATATGATCAACAGGATGAACTGATTCATGACCTCATGAGTGGATTTCCTCAGTTATCCCTGCAGCGAGCTTTGATATCAGCTCGATGTTGCATGATTCTTTTATGTGGAAAAAGAAGCACAGTCACTTTCCCAAAGTGATATTCATTCTCTTTGAAGTGCTAAATGGGTGCAGCACATGAAACAAAAGATAATAAGGGAAAAAATACCAAGGGCAGAACAAAAATCTGAGTAGAGCCTGCCTGCCCTAGGTGTGAACAAACTAAGTGGTTGCGTAGGGCCCCTCTGCCACCAGGGGGCCCCCAAACAAACTGAAAATATGAATTCCCTTTGGTTTTAGAAATTTAAAAAGACATTTTTTAAAAGATATACCCCAGAAGATAAGACCCCAGGTATGGAAGATTACAAACAAATTAAATCAAAGTGGATGCATGGCAACATTAAAATGAAATATAATTCAAAAATTATGTTCTCCTTCATGTATAATCACCTGAAACTAAGCATATCAGACAAGCATTCACACCTGACATTAACATACTAATAAACACATACACCACTGGGACAAACAAGGAAAATAACTTCACATCCAACCTTTGCCAAATTAACCCAAATAATTATAATTTGTTGGAGACAAAGTTTATAAAGTTTCTCTTAACTCAGTAATTCACAAAATTCACAAAGATTTTTAAAGTTCTCTGGGGACAGAAAGTAGCCTGTGTTGATTACTGTTTAGGTTATTGTATCTGCAGAATTTGACCTGTTTACCGTCAGAGGCCGTTGGGCATTTCGTTTGACACAATCTGCAACCACAATACTTGGTGCCACTGAATCCTAGACACTGGTCTTTTAAATAAGTGGATGCAAGATGTTTCACTCTGACATTACTTTCCAAGCCATAACACTTCGTGTCTTTGTTTAATTTGTTGGCATTTTAAATCTCTGATACAGAAACAGATTTGTAGATGAGAAGAATGAAGCAATGAAGCTTTATTATCCCTGCACCGCAAGCCGGTATACAGTACTTTGTATACATAAGCTCTGATGTGTTAGTTATATCTTGTATATTTGAAGACATGTTATTCAATATAAAACAATTGTGAGAAAGACATGACTCATGCCTCAACAACGATTTTGTTACTTCTTCTCTGACTCTAAACACCGCCGTCCTTTATTATTTTCTGAGGCTTTGCTTCATGCTCAGCCATCTCCTTTTAGTTTCGATTTCCCTGAAGTTTTGTGACTATGTGGAAAGTATCTGCAGCTGGGTCTCGTTAGGATTTGCCTGAGTCACATCCAACAAACACGTGTTATGGGAGAGAGAGAGCAGGGCGCCCTTGGGAGGTTTCCACAGAACAAGCCTGTGTGTCTCATTGTAACCACCCCCCCTGCTTTTACACATTGTGCAACACTGCCTACGCCAGCGATGTGAACATGAATACATTTATCAGATGGATGATTGCTGTGCACAAACCCCAAAACCCATGATCTGATTCACACATCATTAGAAGTTAATAGTGTACAGATTAGACAAATACTTATGAGCTATTATTTTGCGCATGCTTCAGCAAATGTGTTTGTTGACAGCGTTGGATTTTCTTTTAGTTCCACCCACAGTGATGCTGAGGTGCAGATATCACATCATTCTCCATTTATCAAATAAGAAGAGGAGTGTGGTGTTAGATATGAAATACAGCTGAAAGAAAGCAGTGAAACAAATCAAAGCTTCATATCAGGAGATACTACAAGAACCTAGTGCTCAGGTTAATAATATCAAAATAATCAATCCCAAGAACTACAAATCATCTGCCTGAAATACAATAGTGAGCAAAAAGGCTAAAGTTGGAACTATAGCTGCAAGCTGCCAGGCTCCAGTCGAGACATCAACTGTATAATCACTGAGAGCGATAAGAGAGGTTCCACTTTTAGCAGGATGTTTTCTCATGTTTACTCACACAAACAGTTCCAGGAAGTTATCTCTAGGTCGCAGTGTTTATCTTCAGAGTTGCAACTGGTTACATTCATTGAGAATTTTATATATACAGTCATAGGTCAAAGGTTTACATAGACGCGCTCTTCAGTTCCAATGATTTCTACAACTCATTTTTCTGTGATAGAGTGAGGGATGTCTGAGAAGACCTATAGTAAATTTTGTGTTTTTTTTGTGGCAAAGTAGTATGTGTTCCAGTCATTTCATCACAGAAAATCAAGGAAGTCAAGCACTCTTTTTCAAAATCTTGTCACGCTTTCATATATTCACATAGATTCCATTCAAACTTTGAAACATTCAAAATGATTAGGACCTTCTCATGACTATTTTGACAGCTTTTTCATGACCTTCATACATTTTGCACAGTCAAAGTTCAAAGATTCAAATTTTTTTCATCAATTCTCAGATTTGAACATTGATGTGTACGGGGCCAAATGCTGACAGTCAGATTGGATGGCTCAACTGACAGAGTGGATCCAGCTTTTCCACAGCCAGCATTCACCAGTTCTTCACAACTTGCCAGCTCTAGAGTTCATATTGTCAGGTATTATACCCAGTATAAAAAAATGCTAGATCCAAAATAAATTTGATACCTGTTACATGTTTATTCTCGTTTTATCACTTTTCCAGGAGTCCATGATTTTGGGCAATCCCAAAATATTGAATAAGTGGAACACAACCTACTTTGTCACAAATTTAGTTCGATAATTAATTCATCATAGGTCTTATACCATTACCACCATTATTTAAGAGAGAGATAAGATTTATTTGAGACTAATATTCATTTCTAATCCTTTGCTTGTTTTATTTCAGATTTATCAATCCATGAATGTTTATTAGGGCAATGCTTGAAGTATATCAATAAATCTTGGTAGTATCTTGGAATGTTGGAAGGCCAAGAAAGTACAAAAGCCAAGTAGAGCTGAGCTGATTTTAGCTTGCACAAGTGTCTCCCAAGCGTGAGCTCTCAAACTCAAGATTGGAGTTATGTGCAGCACTATCTGGTGATCAAGATTGAACTCACCCTACCCTCTGATGCAGTATGTTTTGGAGTGAATCCACCACTGTACTCCACTGGCTGCAGACAGACTCCTGCCACCTTATAGCATTCTCAATACTAGACCCTCTCAGTAACATGGACACAGATTCTTATCACATAATAATTCACTTCTCGGAGCACCAAGTGAGATAAATTATGTATTATTATGTGATAAAGGAACCAACTTCAATGGAGGAAATAAGGATTTACAGGAAGCCATCATCAACCTTTCTCCCACTCTTAAGTCAGTGTTGGCAATTAGGAAAATTTACTTTAATTTCAATCTTCCACACTCACCCCACACTTCGTGGTCTCTTTGTCTCACTCCTCTATGGGGAAACAAAATCTGTGCAACAACTGCTAACTCTGATCCATTATACCATTTTAACCCACGTTGATTGAAACCCCCAAACTGCCAATGGTTATTAAAGGAGGCTCCATGTGACCCTATCTAACGCCTTTGGAGCATCTAAACTGAGCAACATGGTGGACTATTTTTTGGGCGTGAAATGGGATTGAATGTTCTCCTGATGTTGTTGGCATATTGTCTTTAACGAAGGAAACATGTCTGATCTGGTTCAATTAATTTGGATATGCACGCCGACAGATATGTTTGTCCATGTTTTGGTAATAAGTCATGACAAACTAAACTTACAGGCCACACAAGACTTACTTTACTTTTACTTCCTTATGTAAAACAGGGATGATGGCCTCTGACTATCTTTTTGGTAGCTGTATAAGACTTTGTAAAAAACTGGTGTCAGCACTTCTGCAAACCATTTATAGAACTCCCCTGAATACCCATCTGTATTGAGAGATTTTCTTTTTTTTAAAAGAGACTTCATGATGTCAGATATTTCCTTTAATGAAATAAACTGTATCATTTCAGATGCCTCCTTTGGCTTTATGATGGAAAATTTAATCTTTTAAGGAAATCTTTGTTTTGCTGTCGATGTAATTAGACTCTGAATCATTACATAAATTTTTATATCTAATTGGCAAAGGCTTCAGCTATCCCTGTTGGCTTTACCAGCATTTGTTTTGAAAACAGACACAGCATTTGTCTCAGAGCCAGCCAATTTCCATTTTAGCGCCTAAGTAACTTGAATGGGGATAAACTAATTGAATTGCGCGGCTAAATAAATAATGACTAATTAAATCATGACAATTTTTCACTATATATGCTGCTATCAACCTATTCAGTTATTTAGGTATGAGGATGTATTGCTAATATTTTAAACAACCCTGGAAATACAGTAAAGGGGGTCTCAAACTGCCAGACCAAGCCTTTAAAATGATGGTGGGGTTGGAAGGCCAGAAATGTAAATGATGTAAGCCAGACCACTGTGTAACACAAGGAACTTACTACAGCGGCAAGCCAAGTTCAAGCTATAAGTAAGTTATTTATTAGGAAACGGTTCATTGCAATGTTTCAATAAGATATTCAAGAGTCCGGGAAAATATCTTCACAACGATCACAGCTACTCATAAAAAAATGTATAAATGTATACAAAAGCTGTTTGCTTTTTTAATTTTTGCGTTCATAATGGAAACACAAAACTACATTTTCAGAAATAGTACACTTTCTTGCGGTACTTAAATGCTGTAGTGGCCTTCCTGCGAGATGACAATACCAACAGTGGCCCCAAGATAATCTGAGTTTGAGTCCTCCGCTATAAATCATTGAGGTCACATGTCAAAGCTTTATTTCATTTTACTTATCAAAGACATAAATATCTTATCAGCATGACATGTTTGGATATAGTTATTAAAACCGAGAATGACGGCTATCTCATCTACTTTTCCGGTTTACAAGCTTAGAGTGTGATGACTTTACAGTCAGAGATCAGCTCTCCGCTCTCCGTTCTTGCCATGGAGCGTTTTCAACTGAAACATCCATTTGAAATGTGATGATCTAAGGAACGTCTGGTCAGCAGTGTCCTGTGCAAACATATCGACTTTGAAATTAAGTTGTTAATGAAAAAGAGAACTTGAATGAACTGCAGTATGACTTTCATTGTCTCCTATTATCGACTGAGGCACTGCAACAAAGAAAGACATGAGGGAGCCAAATAATTAAAACAGAGACACCTAATGAGCAGACAATATGTCACAGTGCAAAAATAATAGCTTTGCCATTTGTTTTTCGGCTGCAGTCACACAATGTTTGACAGCAGGATGCAGCTGTGAAGGTTGAATGACACCGCTACTTCTTGTGAACAGTTTGGTTTGGCTCTGCAGGTTCAGCAGAGGATTTGCCACGCCTTGTTTTGGTCTGAGAGTTTATGTGGTTGTGTTGTCCTCAGATGACTCTCCAGGCCAGAATGTGTTGGACCCATCTGTTTCTGTTCACAGGTGAAAACCCGATCATTGAAATGAGAAAGACGGTATCTGCGCTTAATACTCACAGCTTAATTATTGTGCAGAATTTGTTCTCCCTAACGTCCAGGACAGACCTTCTGGGTTGACAGGAGTTTAACCTGTTATTTACATCCTTCTGCTGAGTCCTGTGGTAATTGGGCACCGATAAGATTTCACCTCTATGAGGTCACCAAAATTCAATTTCCTGCTGTTATTCTTCAGTTTCCTTTCAAAAATTGTTCAAAATGTTCAAAAAATTAATTGCTTTGGTCTCATACCATCGCTTGTCATGGTCATATTTTAACATGTGGACAGAATTTAAAAAATTGATAATAATAAATTCCTTCTTCCTTCCTTATGTCGAAGACAGAGATATCCACTGAAGTTAGCTTGCTAACAAGCTATCCCTAACCCGTCCTATATAAACACCTTTAATTTGTTATTTACTCAAAATATGTCACAAAACAAAAATCTGTCACTTAATATATTTTCACACCTATATACCTTATGAAACAGAAAAATACAACCATACACCTTCCAAATTTCTTCAAAGTTTCTCTCTTTTACCAAAGTGAGGGGCTAAGAATGGTCATAACAGTGATAACTGCAATGATAACGAAGTCATAGTCCTGGTCAGAGCTTCTGTAAATCACCTCCATACTGTATTGGTCTTCAGATTGACATCTCAGAGACTGAGTTCAGTCCAAGTTTAGTGTCTAGACATGTTCACTCTCAGGTTGCTAAACCCAGTTGAGTTAAGCCATGTTGCTGTGGTGACTCCCCCTGTAATCTAAGCACCCCTGTCACCCAAATTCTAAGGCCACAGGCTGCAAGGCTAACTGAACCTTGAGCTTATTAGCTAACGATACTGCACTACAGCCAAGGGTAGATAGCAAAGAGCATCGTTTGTTGATAAATCTGGTGATATACTGCCCCCTATATTTTTACAAGCTACCTGTCTAGCTATATTTTGCAAAAAAAAAAACCCCTGAAAACTTTACAGTGTAAAGTACAGTTAATTTATCATGTACCTGCAAAATGATGAAATACCAGCCTCTTGCCAAGCAATCGGTGAGTAACAAGTTTATCTATTGTGAAATCCATCTTGCTGTGGAGTGTGGGAAAGTGAACTCTTTTCAGTCTTAGAAGGATACTTGCTGAAACATGTACACAGTACTTGAACACACTGTAAATATCGGAAACAGGAGTTGATTCATCTCATTAAACCATTATCCACATTGAAAGTGTTTCACAACGTTTACATATACACAGAACAGGTGGCGGGTGTCTGTCTGTTGGCCTGCTTCCAGTCCAGGCACCTACCCACCCCCGAACCCACACATAAGACCACTATGATGCCTCAGTGTGTCATCACATTTATATGGTGGTCAGTGACTGGAAACATGCATGATGAATATCAAGGAAGTGTTTAGACAGAGGAATTTTGTTATGACATTAAACATTTTGCGATGTCTTCAATCAGTTTCCACTGAAAACAAGTCATACGGAACACTCATCATCCAGAACAACAACATATTAATCAAGCCTTATCACAATAACAAATATGATTTTTTTTTTTCTTTATCATGATTATGATTATTATTTTTTTAACAGCAAAAGCTTCTGGCTGTTAATCAGAATTGCTCAATGCATCATACTGTTTGAAGTAGACCTCCCACCACCTTAACACCCAAGCCTTCCCATCCGGTCAGAGGAACTTTTATCAAAGTGCACAACTGTTGTCATTTGATGTGCCTGAACATGCCCAGACAAAGCGCACAATAATGTGTTAATCATCTCTGTGTGCAGCTGAGACATTTTGCGTCTCATTTACTCGGGAATCCACTTCATGAGCGTGTCGTTTTCTCCTTTCCCTTGTCTTCGAAAGGAACTGCGCGCACATTCCAGTGTGTGTCTCAAGAGTTATTGTGGAAATTCCTGGACCTCTGTCAGGTTTGGCTTGACGGGAAAAAGCATGGACTCTGGGAAAACCCACTCTGTGCTGCCTATAAAAGGAGAGGAGGCGCACTGCAGCTCTTCACTCCTCTCTCCTCAACCTGTTCGCACTCTCACTCTCTCCTCCGAGGGATCTGGACTTTTTTTTGTCTTTCAACAGAAAAAATGGCTTTGTCACAGAAAAGCTGCACTCTCCTGTTTGCCGTTGTGGCTGCAGTTTGCATTCAGCTCTTCCAAGGTGAGTTAAAGTACTTAATAATAGTTTATACAGTTATAGTGGGCCTACATGTTTGGCAAAACCCTGGTCCCGTTGCTGATACATGCCTAACTGCTTCTTGAAAACTCTTTGCTGCAGCTCATGACGTTCCTGCACGCTGCTCATGTCCCAGCACAATCAAGTTCATCAGAGGCAACATCTCAGATTTCCAAGTGCTGGAGAAGCGATCTGGATGCGACAGAAAAGAATTAATGTAAGTTTAAATACAACCTTGAATATCTGCTGATGTGTAATGTTCATGCTGGCTTTGATTCTGATTTCTCACTTTGTCTTTTGTATTTTTTTTTTAGTGTAACCATAAACAACGCAGATAACTCCACGAACCAGTTCTGTATGAATCTTGAGGGAAGGATGGCCATGGCTTTTTTGAGATGCTGGGAGAGGTGAGGGAATAATTCACCAAAACAACTTCACTGCTTAGCTGTCACACAATACCATCAACTTGAATTTAATTTTGGAACTACATTCTTTAGTTTTCCTTTTTTTTTTTGTTTTTAATCGAAACATCTTGGATGATGTTGCTGGCATCAGAGGCTTTTCCCCCCCCCAAAGTCTTTTATACTGCTAAACTGCTAACTGGAATGCCAATTTTAAAAGCTGCACATATCTTCTACTTTTTGGCTGAAGAATCTCATCACACATTAACATGTGACTCATTGCACAAACCTCCAGATGTTTCGTATTAGTCCTCTGGCCTAATCCCAGTTTTTCTTCCTCACTCTTTTCAGGATAAACAAAGACGAGAGCCGTAAGATGGAGTGTATCCACAGGAAAAGAAAGGCAGAGTGAGAGTCCAAGGGGCCTGACGGAGGGAGGAAAGTTATCTGGAATGGATTCCCAGAGGTGACATGAAGACTGAGCCCACGAGCCTAAGAATGCTGAGAGCAGAGTTTTAACTGAACTCCTGCACTGGAGAGGACTGGGAAATGACAGCGAAGGGGGAAAAGCAGAAGGAAGGGAACTGATGAACACTTATGTTTCAGAAAGTGCAGAAAATGAAATAAAGAAGGGGACAGACAACAATGAAACTTTGTACCGTAATAGCAGCAAGCCTGTGTAAGAAGACCCCTGTTGAAATGTACACACCTTTATTTTTTTAGCTTGTCCATAAATATTATTTAAGCAGACTTATTTATTTGTCAATTTCTATTTGTTATTTTTTAATTTTTAATTTTTTTTTTTTACAAATGTTTGAATCAAAGTAAATAAAGATTTTGTCACAACTCCATGCATTCAGCTTGTTTGTATCCCAGTTACCCCTGAAACCAGGTCTAATAAAAATTCCCTAGGATGAAAATTGCTCCAAACTGCAGTTTCTTTACCCTCCTAATAAAACCTGTGGCTCACCACCACCTTTTCTGCAGCTGAGCAGTCAGAGCATCAGAATTAAAACACAGTTATTACTCTGCAGCACAGCACTTGAGGACACCGAAGTGACTCTGCTGCAGCATGCGACAAATGAATTGTTATTAGAGAGGGAGGGGGGGGTGCTTCGCATGATAATAATTAAATGCTGCCCATGAGACGATTTACCACAGCTGTTTGCAAGAGCTGCAGCACGGATGACAGAGAGGAGATGGATTCCTGATTCATCTCGTGACCTGACTGTGGTGATAGGTGATTAGTTACAGCAGCTCGAACAAGTTGTAAGCCTAGTTAATGGAGCAACAAGAAAAAAAGTCAAACTGTAAGTGGAATTCCTCTTGCTCTTTGTATAAGGACTTATGCAACACACTGCAGCTTCTGTGAGTATTCTTTTAAGAGACTATAAAACTGTTTTTGGACCTTTTTGTGAAAGCAGCATAACCTTCAGATTGGGTGGGTGTCTCCGGCCAGACATTTAAAAAAAAAAAACCCACTAGTGCCATTTTTCCACTAGCACTCTTGGCCACACTGAGTCCAACCAAGCCGCACTGATTTGCTTTTCCGTCAACAGTTTTACTGCGTCAAGTTGAGCCGAGCCTAGCAGAACCGCACCGGCCACGGATCTGCTGGTGCTCCAGAGGCTGCTGCCAAGCAGGCCACTGTTATCTCTCCACTATAGCCAACCTGCAACAACTGACCAGTTATACCCTCTCAAATCGAAACTCAACTCATGTCTGCACAGGAAACCTGAGCGTCAGTCTGTGTGTTCAGCTCACAGTACTTTTCTCTGAAGATCTCTTTAGTTTCTCTCATCCTGTTTGTTCTTTCAGACATCTGCTGTGTTTTATTGTCAGAGTCGTTTTAGCTGCTGCTGGTGAAAACACATTTCCTGAAAATGCTGCTTCACAATTAAAGTTTTTAAATGTCCAAATCACTGGGGGCTTATATTTTGAAGAGAATGTAAATGTACATGAATCAGTGGTGACACTTCAATATTATTGTGGAGACTGGGACAAGCACAACTTTAAGCAGGCAGCCCAGGTCGGATGGAAATGTAAAACCCTGCCTCTGGCACAAGTCAAACTAGAGCCATGCCGGCAGATGTCAATTTCTGTGGTGAGCTACCGATTAAAACATGTCCTAGCTCTGACTTACCAGAGACCGTTGTGCCAAACAACATTCCAAGAGGACCATTCAAACTTTGTAAATTTGTAGCCTGTTCCACATGGAAAGGGTGAAGCTAGCAAGGAAGGCTAGACAGCTTCTGCTACATTTGTCAATAACAAAAGTGCAGTAAGAACAGGAAAAATCTGCTATTCTGACATGGGGCCGTAAAAACATGAATCCAAAATGAATAATTTGCTGGCTGTGAAGTCACACCAGAAAATGTTGCTAGAATTTGTGGCGATTTGCTCAAGTGAAAGCAGATACAAAGGAAAAAATGTTTATTTTGAAATTAGCTTTTTAAGATTATAATTTATTTATCATAATTTAATTCTGTTAATTCTGTTACCCTTTATTTCACATTATGTGCACCTCTGCTGAGTGCCATGGGGAAATTACTACTCTCAACAGCAAGGCACTTGGTACATTGTGATTTAAATCTTGCACATAGTTACAGAGACACAGCGTACTGTAACACAGACTGGGCTATGTAATGGATTGTTTTAACCACGAAAGATGACATGACTACAGGTCTATTCTGCAATACAAGAACTATGCTGCTTTTTTTTTTTTTTAAATGTGTCTCTTCTTCAGGTGTCATTATCCAGTGAGGATGCTGACTTTTTGCCTGGATGTGACACGTGGCTTTAGTCTTTAAGCATGACATCATGATGCAGCCATCGTCTTATCTCAGGAGTCAGCTTGAAACACCACAGTGCAGAGTTATACCAACAGTATCACAGATGACATATATCAATCCTCAGGCTGATAAAAGGTGAAGCACAGATCGATAAGCTCGTGTACAAAATCCCTACAACATTTTGTGCTTATCCCAAATGAGGGCTG
This sequence comes from Sparidentex hasta, assembly GCA_030272975.1. Lineage (NCBI taxonomy): Eukaryota > Metazoa > Chordata > Actinopteri > Spariformes > Sparidae > Sparidentex > Sparidentex hasta. The sequence goes on from JARJLU010007331.1 coordinate 32,186, forward strand.
CACATTTATCCCCTGCCTGTCTGTCAATGAATGCTAACGCGGTAACGCTGAATGGGATATTGATTTGCCGGGCCAACTCTTCCCCTCAACCACTGCAGCTTCTTTTGAGTGATCAGCGATGTCACGTCCTGATTTCTGACCATTAACTTTGCTGGAGAGATAAAGTTTGGTGGAGAATATCTGAGCTGCTGTGGCTTCACTCCAGGGAAATCAGACGAGGCCTGGTCTGGGTCAAAGCACGAGAGTGTGGGAAAGAATAGATCCTCGATAAGCCGGCTCCTTTCTCTGGGTTCTGAGGCAGTGTGCTCATCTCTCAAACTCGTGTTAACCACAGACCTTTTTTCCAAACATTTTATGCAAAACCAATTGGAAAACCTAAGTGGAGGGATGGGGGGGTTCTGTACTATACGTTGCTGTAGCCAGGAGAGAGTCTGGCCATTCTCTCTCTCTCTCTCTCTCTCTCTCTCTCTCTCTCTCTCTCTCTCTCTCTCGCTCTCTCTCTCACACACACACACACACACACACACACACACACACACACACACACACAAACACACACACACACACCAAATGGATGCTAAAACATAAGCAAATATAACAAAGGCCCCCTGGGTACAAACAGCAGGGCCTCCTCCGCACTGAGCCACTGCCTGCCTGTTCACAGACATGAATGAGCACTCATTCACTACTCGACATCTAGACAACAAACATATAAACCACAGCCAGCTGCTGACACATCTCCCCCTAATGAGAAAATAGACTTCTGAACTTTGATTAAATCCTGCATTTTTACAACCCTAATTAAAAAAAAAAAAAAAAAACAACAACAAAAAAAACAAACAGTTTGGATGCTGTGTAAAATGTAAATAAAACCAGGATGGATTCAGGATGACTGTGTTTACAGACAGGGGTAGGGAGTCCATGTGATATCCTTTATACAGTGATGTGTTTCACAAAATACTGAACCTTGCCCCATTGCCAGTGAACAACTGAACCTGTCGAGGATGCCCCTCTCGTATGCAATCGTGATAAATTGTAGATTTTAAAAGACTGGACTTATACAGTGCATCTCTAGTCTCAGCAACCACCACATGTTAGCATTCAACCACTCATCACATGCTCACTTTCTGATGTCAAAGGCTGCCATGGAAGACACAACATGCTCATCAGGAGGATTTAGTATCTTGCTCATAAACACTTCGACATGTAAACTGCTTTGGCAGGGGATTGATCTGATTGATGGATAACCACCCTATCCTGCGAGCCACTACCACTCAACCATTACAAATGAACCTGTTTACCTGTGAAATGTTCCAAACACATTTCTTTGGGAGTTCCACAACTTTATGTTTGCTCCTTTCATGGCTTTTTAAAAATGTGTCCCTGCCATCAATGTAAGAAAAAAATCGATGAAGTTTTACACTAAATTTAACACTATACTGCATTGTATGACACCATATAACCCATTATCATAACTACATGGTCATGGTCATGGTAAAGAAAACCATATCGAAGGCCACTTGCGATGACACCTGAGCTGGCTCCATTTGCTGAATACAGAATGTGGGATTTGGGTGAAACCTCAGAAAGCTAGATGGGAAAGTGAATTTTCTGACCTTGGAAACAGTCCTTGTCCAGTGTTCTTCCTCAGCGGATGGAGTTTGGTCAGTTGTCATGGAGATCACATCATCGACAGAAGGTCAGTGTCACTGACCACGAGTCAGAGGACGACCTGTGAAAGTTAAAGAGTGCTACTGAACATTCCTGAATGCAGAGGTTACCATCCTGCCCACACACATGGGTTGCAGTGAGAGTACAATGATGTGTAATAACTTTTTGTTGAATTAGACAAAAAACTGAAAGAACACAGTCCTGATTAGACAGTAAACATACAGTGTCATACCATAAGTACACTAATAACACATACTAATCCATAATTTCTGTTAAATTAGGCGAAACCTAGAAATATGTTCTTTATTAGACAATAAGTGTGCACTCACACTTTGCTATCAGTTCCATGCCAAAGCACATTTGACCCTCAGAGTCCAGTTTGTGTGACTGGTGTGGGTGCTACATACCATGCGTATTACGCCGCCTTGTATAATCAAGAAATCCAGGAATGTGAGAGGGCCTTCTATGACCAAACAACACAAAATAAGCCAAAAAGTAATAAAAGTCAGTAAAGTCTGTAAAGTTTCAGTCATGCGACCTATACATGACCACCTGTTATCACGTGACCTAAGTGCCATACTTAGGTCACATCATAACACAGTTTGATAACATACCCACTGACTGAGAGTACTTCCATTAATTAAAGATTCAATTAAAGATTAAATACATGCAGAGCTGATGATTTGTTGGGCTTTCTGGGGTTGAAGTCAAGCAGTTGCAACTTGCTGCCAATTGGAGGCGCCAAAGTGTTGAGTTTAAATGTTGAACTCAGGTCCCACACACACACACACACACACGGGACACAAGCATTGCTCAGGTTAACGAAAATGCTACAAAATTCTACCTAAACGTAACTTTCAGTTATCACTAATGTGACACAGCCAGGTTTTTAAAAATTACATTTAGTGAATGTCCTCCACCACTGTGCTTGTATAGAAATACAGGAACAAACCATATTTTGAATCGGGATTGTTTGGATTAAATCTCTACTAATCCAGACATTTTATACTTTGGTCAAGGCCTACAACTAACCATTGTTTTCATTACTGATGAATTTGAAGATTGTATTCTCCATTAATCATTAAAATGTGCAGTGAAATAGAACAAATGCCCGACACAATTTGACAGAGCCTGAGTTGACTTAATCAAATTGCTTATTTTCCAAGGGATTCAGTTTATAATTAGATTTTTAACTATAACTAATTTTAGCTCCAGCCTGGTTCTGGATTTCTTGGGTTGAAAATTAAAACATAATTTTAATATAGTTTATGTTATTTTACTGGTAATTTCGATAAAATCTGATTTTGGGAATTTGGGAGTTTTGGCCAAAACGTGGACAAATAAAAATCTTTCTTTTGTAGCCTTTGTGCACAAGGAAACCCTTCAGCTGTTAATAATACCACACTCTCAGGTTCATTCGGCCCTAAGCTGTTACGGTATGTGCCCACAGCATCTGTCATTTTCCACGTCTCCCATTCATTTTCTATGTAGGCAGCCATGCAAAGCATTCTGGTAGCGTAGCTTTGCCTTTCAAGAGACGGGGATTTGCATCATCCGCTCCTCATTTGATTAAACTTTTCAATTAAACAGCCTACTATTCAATGCAAATCAGGTGTGTCCATCACAGGGCCCCTGAGTCCATAAACACCCTTGTACAATTAACCTTTATAAACTTCATATCTCCTTTGTGTTTTGTTTGTGCTTTATTTATTTGGTATCATAAGGCTATTTCTTACCATTGTTATTCTACTTCTGCTTCCTTTCTTTCTCTTCCTGCGGTTTCTTCCTTTTTGTCGAGAATGTTTTAACGTTCAGCCACACATTAATTGCCTCATATTATCCTTTTCTGCAGCACCTCTAGTAACCCTCCGTACACTTCGGGGGTTTTGGTGCCAGTCTCTCTGGCCCCCCTTACAGGCCTGAGCAGGCCCTACCCACTTGGCATCAGCTGTCACTTTATACTATATGGGACTTGTAATGTTTTCGGTGGACTTTTACCAGACCTAAATTGAGTGTCTAGAGATAGAGGGCGCAATCTGCCACAACGACTGTAAAGACCTTTGAGGCAAATTTGTGTATTTGGGTTGGAAATAATAAAACCGGAGTGACCTGAGAGCGACAAAATTCCTGAAAGTCTCTGTTTTGTAGCTCTCTCCTTCAGGCAGACGCACGCATCCACATTTGATCATAACACCATGTATACCAAGCTCTCACACACCAGCATTAACATTTTCCCATCTGCTTGCCTACTGAGCCATGTTGGGAGTACACCTCCTGCATGTATCATTGTAATTGCTGTGGAGGCTTGGGCCTGCCTTGTATCTCTCTCCGCAGCTCAAAGCCTGCATATGCTCAGTGTCTCCTCAGTAAAACACAGATCACACTACAAGCCACCAAACAGCAGATAAAGGGTTGGGTGGGGGTGGGAGTGGGGGGCTCCTCCTCCTCCAAAAAAACCCCCCCCCAACTTTGCTCTTGGTGAAGCTGAGGCTCGTGCATCTTGAGTTTGAACTCAGAGCGCATTTAATCCTTTTGTTGGACCTCAATATCACTAGCTCCCTCTCTCTCAACAGTTTTCAGACTCCTGTCAAAGTCTCAGCACAAGTGGTGCTCTTAGGAAGGTGCCGGCTTTCTTCCTTTATTGATCACCAAACACAGTGTATAAAAGTACTGTCATCCTGTTGTGGGGTGTTTCAGCTGTTAAGGCACTTATTACATGGCTCTCCCTGGCTGTCAGACCAGTGGTAGTTCAGTGAAGTGATCCCTCGCCAACAAAGCAAACACTTCAACAGTGCACCATCTCTGCGCTATTAAAAGCATTCGATCTGGGGAGGCATTTCATGTTCTCACAGTCGCTGCTGATAATTTGTCAGGCACTTTGTAAAGGCTGCAACAAGCATGTTTAAATTTTAAACATTCTGCGGCAAGCGCAAGTCCTGAAAGGAGACTCTGCATTTTATTTCCATGATATTATGTGTCGTTGTCTATTGCTTTGAAGTTTATATATAGCTTTGTGAGGGGGGGGGGAAAACAGCACTGCTATCTCCCATGGAATAACATGCACTTGTATATGTTAGAACAGATAAAATCAAAGCTGTGTGAGGGCTGCCACTCGCTTTTCTGTAGTCCAACAGAACCATGCCGTGTATCAGATGAAGAGAAACTTTTATAAAAAAAACTAAACAAAACAAAAAAAAAAGGCAAAAAAAACACACACACACACATTGTTCCTCCTGATATTTTATTTATATGAATGGAAACCACCCAGCTGCTTGTTGATGGAGCTGTCAGACAAAGGAAAAAGTGTAAATTGGCCATGTTTGTGTGTTGCAATATTTATGGAGCACTGTCGGAGCTTTCATGTGCTCTTTCATTGCTTCTGTGTGGGCCAGCCGCAAGGGTGGACACTGGTCGAGCAGGAGAAGACGAAACAGACAAAAGAAAACACAGAATAAGACTTCTTACAGGATTAAAGTTTGTCAGCATGTGACTCATGTGTATCTCCCTTCGTATCCAATCCTGTGTGCACGTCAGTGTACATGCTGATGCTTCTTTACACTCAGGTCAACATGTCACAGCTCTCATGTCATAACCTTGTAACTCCAAACATGGTGAATTGCTGCTTTCGTGATGTTAATTGTTAAAGTCATATGAGCCTGTCGACCAAAAAGGTTGACCATGAGGGCAATCCATATTTACGTTTGTTGTTAGCTGGTGACCTGTAGCGATTTTAGTAGCTATTACTGTTGCAAAGGGAGAAACAAGGAGAAGCAGTCTAAAGAGTGAAATATCTGTATAGGAAGGAAGTCAGCGTTGGGTCCAACAAGCACAGGTTTTTCTTCTATTCTTTCAGGAGATTGCTGTCCTTGTCCAGCACAAGATAAGAACTCAATTGAGATTTATTTTAACTAAATAATGTATTTAAGTCACGTCCGGAAGATAATGTAATATCAGTTACATAGATAAACTTGGCAGAATTTTAATGGAAGTTACGGAAGTGAGGTCTATATTTCGCTAATCAAGAAGTTTTAATACCTAAACCTGGCCAAATAGTTTCAATTCCTAAACCTAACCAACGGTCATGTTACTTTGCTTAAGGTGATGTATGTAGTTTTTGCCAGCACTGACAATTGACCTTGTCAGTCGTTTAGGTATGAAGATGTGTTGGGTCATCTACAGACTGACAAAATTTGACACTCTGTCAAGCAAAGCATCCCTGACATGGTGACATTTTTGAGGTAGGAGGCTCTCACCCCACACTGCTGATGTTTGTGTGGGTGTGTGTTTGTGACAGTGTCCTGGGTGTGAGACAGCCTGAGGCATTGGGGGGGGGGGTTGAGGGAGACGGACCTCTCTGCTATCCCAGGTTGTCACTCATGGCTGCTTAGAGCTCCATAAATAAAGGATGGTGCATCCACCCCGACTGCTCTCTCTCTCTCGTGTTGACTGGATGCCCTCCCGCTCAGAGACGCTGGGCTGTGCATGCGCTGCTTGTCATTTCATGTGCAGAAGGGGGTAACTGCACAGGGAGTAGAAAAACAGAACGTCAATTCCACGGACTTCATAACTACTGAGTAAACACAAAGCTGCAGGCCTCTGATGCTGAGTTCTGCACACAGCCACATTAATTTCTTTATGGGATGTGCACTAAAGACACCTCTCTGAAGGATCACCCCCTCCCCCAGGGTATCGGCAGCCAATCACAGTGATAATGTGCTTTCTGCTCTGGTGGCTTGCAGCAGGACAGGATTTGGAAGGATTGTGTTGATCACAGTCTTAGTAGCGAGTGTACACTATGAAAAATGATATCTCAATTAAAAAGAGAAGATTTTCTTCTACCTGAAGTATCGCTGTCCGACTCTGGAGCTGCTGCGCATGTGGCTTTGATTTACAAGGGAGGGAGGGGGGTGGGATGGATTGAGGGACATGTGGAGGGTAAAGCAGAAATACACAGCCTGCTGGGGGATTGTTTCTGGTCACTGGTTCAGGTCCCTTGCTGCTGACGCCCTCTGTCAAGTTGTTGCGATGCAGTGTGAGATGCGGCTCAGATACTGAGACAGAGGAATACACAGGCACATTCAAATCCTTTCCTGCCTCCCCCCACCCCCCTTTCTCTCTGTCTCACACACACTTTTGTGCACACAGAAACACACTGGCAAATTTAAACTGTTTCCCCCTGTCTCTAAGCCTCTCCATTTCTCTTTATCTTCTTCTGCTAGTTGGGGAATTTGCATGTGCTGCTGCTTACTGACAAGATTACCAGACGGTAGGTGGAGTGTGATCTTACAATGCAGCAGTGTTCACTCTGATCCAACCCCAGATGCTACCACACTGCAAATAATTGTGTTTTTATTACCCCTGTCCTTCAAACCAACCTGAGTCCAGCCCTGAAACTCTGAAAATTGTCACTGATGTCATTCTGTTAGGTGACTAATTAATCCTTTCATGCGTGGCCTCTGATACAGTTAACAGATAACAGGAAGCCGCTTTTAACCATTAAAAATGGAATACTGTGTCCCGATCAGTCCGCAATTAGATTATTACAATATTGTCTTTGTTCCTCTTTGTAATTATGAGATATGGCATCATAAACACAAAATGGCAGAGTTAAGAAGAAAAATCCCTGTATTCTCAGACAACCAAACATGTGATTCAATTAAATAAAGCATTGGAAATACTCTAATCCAGATTTTGATAATATATCTCAGTTACTGAAAATACATCTGTCCAGTCCAGTAGATGTCATGTGCCAAAGGGTGTATTCTGCATTCTAGCATCTCTCTTCTTACAGTTATCCCTGAGTTGCTTTTTCATTGATGTGAACTGTCCACTGCAGTGGCCATTTATACAGCAATGTAACAAAATAGCATATATGGAAAGGAAAGGTTCTGGCATAATTTTTCACATGTTAAAGAATGAAAATAAAAATTTACAAAAACACTGATTAATGCGTGAAAAGGTTAAACACTATGTACTGGGAAGATTTTGAAAATAAATATATAATTGTCTCCAGGATAAATGTCTTTCACAAATAATTCCAATAATTGTAAGCTATTAAAATGTGTAATGCCTGATAGTATAAATGATATTCTAATCTCTCTGAAAGTCAGACATTTAAAGTCATTTTTGGTAAATGAATAAATAAATACAAAAAACAAATAAAAGCAAGAGAGTGCGAGAGTAAATCTCGACAGAAATTTGAATGAAATTTGACATGTCCCCAGCCCGCCTTTGACCAACCCCTCTCATAACCCTTGCACATGCTGATCTCCACCTTCAGGGGGCAGTGACATTCTCCCCTACTGCTGTACCCTCATCAGCATGCTGCTGAAGCACAGAGCACCCGCCACCTCTCGCTGTGCCCACTGTAAAGGGAGTCGTGGCTTATAGTGTTGAATTCATTAACCTTTTCGCCACTCCCATTGAAAGCATGGCAGCGATTGGAAATATCCCCTTAGCACTTTAAACTGTTTAGTGAGTAGTCCACGGATGAAAGAAAAGGGGCATCACCCCATTTGTCTTATCAAAAAAAATGTCATCTCACATCAGATGGTTAGTTATTCAGCAACGCAAGGCGTGTTTATAGGTGTGATGCACAATCAGAGCCTATCCAAAGGTTGACACCTATGCTATTGGACAGGCAGTAAATTTGGGATAGAACTTATAATTGTCTCACTTGAGACTGTCTGGTGGGCTTTCTGCACTTGTGAGGGAGCTTTCAGTATTTGTTTATGTCAGTGTAACCAGTGTAGTATGGCATCAGAGGGAAGATTCAACCTCAAGGAGAATGACACAACGGCTCACACTTACTGAGCAAAAATAAACCTGAATTTCTGATTCCTCTCTCTATATTCTCTAGTTACACTGTAACACATCAGTATGCGCTGAAGTAATCATGCAGTCTTACATATTGCATATGACAATTTGTTGACTTGTTTGTGCTGAAAAAGTGAACATTAATGCTATTTGTATCCACCTGTATCATCTGATAATATTATTTGCCTGCTCATGTTTAATTATTTTATACAGGTGTTTTTAATCACATTGTAATAGGTTTTTTCAACCATTATACTTGTTGGATTATATCATTCCAGGGTGCTCATTAACATCAAGCGAAGGGACTGCCGATGAAAACTGCTGATGTTTTTTGTGTACAATGTTATTTAGGAACTAAAATGGTTGAAAACTACCATATATAATTATGCATCCAGCTGTCCATTCCAAAACCCAACCCAGCTGCCAGATATGCTGATAATGTACATTTCTGCAAATCAGGTTGAAACTATGTATGACACATACAAATGTGAATGAATCAGTGGTTCACGGAAATGTTAACTGCCAGCACTTTTTCCTGGCAACTGGGCTGAAGAAGGTTTTCTACCAAAGCAAGTCTCATTTCTGGCTTCATCACATATCACAAATCACAAATTTGCTTCACTTCTATATCAAAAGGTTTGAACATGGTAAATTCAGCAAATACATCTTTAAACTTTAAACTAAACTATTAATCTGGGCAGGTAATTACTTATTTAATCGTTCTTTCATTCATATAACACAATATGACATTGCATTGTCAAATTACTACTCTTATTATATTATACACTACATCATTAAGTGGCCAGGGGCTGATGAAGAGAACAGGGGCTTTTATGAAAAAGGAAGATGCACTGCAGCACAAATATTACATTAAAAGATCCAAAAAGCTGACAAAATTCAGCTTCACCATGAAACGAGGTCCACTTAAATTTGTCCTGCAGGCACTGAAGTCTGCCAGAGAATTAAGGGGAGACGGTCCTGAGATCAAGAAGAATTAAAAGTGGTACAGGAGGATGTGTGAGGCTCCTGTGAAAGCAGAGTAATACAGGAGACAGTTCGGGAGAAACGAGGATCAAGAAATGACAAGGGGGTTGGGGAGGTAGAACTTGGAGTATGATTTGAGAAAGATCCTGAGGCCATCATGTGAACTAATGGAGAGGAACCGGTGCAATAGGGAAGGTTTTAATGAGCAAGAATGAGAAGAGAGTTCAAAAAAGGTGAAGTCTAGCGTGGTAAGGGCAAGGGTTATGTTAGTGTATGCATATTATATACTGTAGATATTTAAAGCCCAGGAAAAGTGTTTCAATAAGCAGCTCGTAACCTGTTCATTTATAACTCAAGTTATATTCAAACTGACAGCCGTCAAACAGCTGTCACACAAACGATTAATCAGTGGGATGGGAGGGATTAAGAGTTTGTAGAAGGCACATTCTTGCAGGTAGCTCAAAAAGTAATGCAACACAAAGACACAACTTTTCTCCTCCCTACTGTATTGTTGTTGTCAGCCCAGTGGCAGACTGAAAAGCATTTATAGGGAACCGATCTATATATAAATGGTGCAAGTTTTCTATTGCCATTACACTTCGCACTCAGCATATACTTCAGAATGATAAGTGAAGAAAAACGTTATCTATTACAAGTCTAAGGTATGTTTAATGAATGAAACAGCCTACTCAGTTTATTCATCTGTCTGTTGGCAAGACGACAAATATGCGTCATTCCCAAAATGTTCAACTTCTCCTTTAGATTCAGCAGGCGCAGAAACCAAGTTAAGCTGTTACTTAAAGTCATGTAACATACGTCTATCCTTAAGGTAACTGCGTCGTTTCTTTGACTGTGTGTGCGATCGCATTGCCTCCAGAATTCACTTTGTGTTCCATCTCCCTGCAGACCCTTGCTTCTTAGAAACAAAACAAACCAACCGCAACTTTATAACAACCTGAAACCCAACATCACCCAAAAATCAAGACTTGCCTAAGGACTTATATGAACAATCTTGATGAAAAAAGCAGATGGTATATTATTTTACTGATTGGTGCAAAAGGGTTGGAAATTCAGACTAAGAGAGACACAACAAGGCTTATTTTAATATGATAACTCATTAAAGTAAACCTATTGAACTAAACCAAAACCTCTTTGACCATCTCAACTGTTTCCTGGACAACGGTGGCTATTTAAAGCATTGTTCTTGACTGATAGGTCAGCCACACCCTTAATTGGTTGAGAACTCCCTGGTGCCCAATTTGAGAACCTCCTGCTCTCTGTACTGTCTACCAACACTGTGGGAGTCGTGTCAAAGAGGTACTGATCCCATTTCAGCAGTCAGTCAATCACACATACACATATATTACCATTGTAACATGCTCCTATTGTATTGTGCAGGAAAATAAATCTGAAATCATAAATCTTCAAGCCCTTACTGTGTTTTTGTTGGTCTCTGTCCAATGACCGTAAACAGCAGCAGCCATCTGCAGCAGACATCAGGATAGGTGTTATAGAGGAGCTCAAACCGACTGTATATCACTCCAACACAAAGTGTTTCATTAATAGGAGAGTTGGTGGACTAAACTACAGAACCACAACAAGCATTCCCACGCTGAGGTGCAATTACATTATAAGACACTTTAGCAAGATGGCTATCAGCAATGAGCATTTCATTAATACTGTTCCCTCAGAGCTCGCTGGCTGCAGTAGATGCGGACTGTGGTAAAACTCAATGGCAGGCAGCTAACGTAGTCACTAATCACGCCCAGAGCTGCCCTGTGTGTGCACATGTGAGTGTTAAATTGTGTTGCATTCCATATTAATTGCATTCCTGGGAAGACGTGTTAGCTAAGCCACATGTCGGTAGACTTAAAGAACAATTAATGTGATCCGCCGGAGCAGGTCCTGGCCTGCATTCCGTTTTATTTCAATCAGCCGACTGACACTTTATCTGTCCCGCGTCCACTAATCTAATCAGCTGGGTGATTGCTCTTTCTCCCTGTTCGGCTCCAGTGAGTGATTTTTAAAAAAAGACTGCAGCAGCCAACCCAGAGATAAATCAAGCTCTGAGTCGTCAAAGGAGTCTTACCATCGTCTTGATGTGCAGGATGTATGATGAAGGCGTGTTACCCACTAGACTGGCATATTACAGGATATGCGTCTATTGTTTGAAGACACTTCAAACATAGTATAAGAGCATGTGCTTAACAATAAAAAATGTACTGGGTTTCAGTGCCTCATTGCTTTCAGTGCCACTCAGCAACCTCACTGCTTTGAAATTGTGGCTGATGAAAAGGGAAAAACATCATTTGGCTTGAAATGGTCATGCTGTATTTCACAGACAATTAGCTGTGTAGCCACCAAACTGGACTTTCCCAATCTCACAGATAGAGTCAAAGAGTCAGATAGACCATGTTTGGACTGAACAAATTAAATCCTCTTGTAGCCATAGAACTGTGAAATTAATACCCTCTTGAAAAGTCTATTAATGTGTCCGCGGTGATACTTCACAAGAGTTCACTCACTCAAAGATGGGATGATAAAACTGTCTCACTACTAGTTGCACAATATATTTGTTACCACTGTAATTGAATATTAACAGCTCATTATCTACTCACTGTCATTTTAATCTAAACATCAGTTGGATGTGTCCACAAAAAACACATGGTGTGACTGTATCTACTCACGTAGCTGGCATTTGCTACCCACAAAGCAACAAACAGAAGCACTGTACAGTTAAGATGAAATCTTAATCTTAATTTCATGAAATTAAGTTGGCTTTATGCAATGTATGTGTATTATTACCAAAACAATGACATATACTGTCCAAAATATTCTCCAGTATAACCTAAAAGATCTTGCTATCACGACTGGGGTAATGACAACAATGGATTAGACTCAAATGCACGACTCGACACAGAGTTAAGCAGGGTGATAGTCTGGGACCAGAGAGCTCTCCCTCACTATCTTGACCTGGGCCACATGGAATGTAGGATGAACCCTCAGTGACCTAGGAAGCTTGAACAACACGCTTGCTGGGTTTACCACCTAAGTGATAGGGAAGGGACCCACAAAGAGACCCCCTTAGAGAACAACCACACCATGGAGGGAGGTGTTGGCCCAGTGGATCACCTGTGAGCGGGGGAAGACAGGAACAAACAACTGGTTCTGGGGGCAACCATCAGGTATAACAGTGTTAATAGTGGCTTGTCTGACCCCTTCGATCTCCTAGGTGACTGGGGCCCCAGTCGTGCAGGAAGGAGCCAGAATACAGCTGGGAGATTTTGGACTGGAGTCTGGGTTGAAAAGGTGGGACAGAGCATCCAGTTTAACATTCTTGGAACCGTACTGGTAAGACAAGGAAAAGTCAAACCAATTAAAGGAAAGAGTCCACCTGGCTTGCCTGGAGTTCAGGTGCTTTGATCGAATTGCAAATGAAACGTCTGCAAAAATTAGCAGACCCTAGGAAACCAGCTTGTGGGTAGTGGGAGTGGGCCAGTCCACCATTGCACTGACCTTGGCCAGATCCATCTGGATGCCATCCCCAGAACAACAAACCCCAAAAACAACACAGTGGAAACATGAAATTCAAATTTTTCAACTTTAACAAAAAGCTGGTTGTTGAGAAGCTGCTGTAGTGCCTGTCGCACATGCTGTATGTGCGTCTGTTCATCAGCAGAGAAGATGAGAATATCGTCCAAGCACACATATAGAAACTGATCCATCATGTCACAAAGAACATAATTTACTAATGCCTGGAACACAGCTGGTGCATTAGTCAGACCAAAAGGCGAGTAAAGCCGGCCTCTGGGAGGAGATGAACCAGGAAGCAGTTCGACACCACAGTTGTATGGTCAGTGGGGGGGCACGAAGTAGCTCAGGCTTTGTTGAACACCTCCTTTAAATCCAGATAACAGGCAGGAACACCAGAGAGGTCCAGGAAGTCTGAACCATATGAAGCTGGACTTTGAGATGAAGGCAGTGGTGCAGGAACAGGCTCTGAAGGGAAGCAGGTAGAGGAGCAACTACACACCAACCCAAATTCTCCCAAGACGACCAGTTGATGTGAGGGTTGTGTTTGGCGAGCCATGGGAGACCCAAAAGGAGAGGGTGAGAAAGAGAGTCAAGCAGGTGAAAACTCAAAGATTCAGTGTCATCATTAGCCATGATGAGCTGGATCAGTTGTGTGCAGTGGGTTACCTTGCATAGACCTAGTCCATCTAGAGAGCTGGCTTCCAGAGGCTTTGGTAGTAGTAACAGGCTCAAACCCAGTCTTTTAGCTGAGTGCAGTAGAGTTCCGCAGCTCATGGATGAAAATGTATGATATTACTCCATGGAAATTCAATCAAAGTTCATATGTGTCTTGTTTACCAGTTTATAACAGTTATTATTGAGAGCGGACAGGGAAAAGAATGGAATTGAGCATTTCCAACCGCACTCGGTAATCGACACGTAGGGCTTCCCCACAATGACCAAGCTGCTGCAGGAGAGTGGTGAGCTGTGTTTTCTATTCAGTAGAAATCCGGCAAATCTAGCAGATGTTTGATGCCTCAAACTACGTGCTGGGACCCTATTTGTACTGTTGCTGAAGTTTGATGCTGTTCTGGGCATTATTTGTGGTTTCTTGGTTGGAGGCATAGACTGCAGTGTATTGTTATCCTGCAGTCTTTTCTGAGGTTGCTAAAACTACATAAGTCAGCAGTCAGAAAACTTGATCATTTTAGGGGTGGTCTTACTCTGTGTCCCATATAGCTATAGCAGTCGTTGCATGTAGAGTTGTCCAGGCATCTTCATTGCCAACTGTCCAGTGTGGTCTGCCTTTGGCGAGGGTGTGGAAAGTCTGTTCTTTTGTTCCTGAGCGAGTGGCTCAAATTCTTCGAAGACGTGAAGAAGAACTGAACTTCACCTTCAATTCACCACAAAAAGTAATATACTGTTTATATTATTGTATATAGCAAACTAGCTAGCCCGATATGTATTACCTATTTATCACAGAGAGAAAGGAATATACAGACAAACGATTTTGACATCACCTTCGTCAACGTTAACGTCAGGTTTTAATAAGTAAGAAACTGGAAGAAACTAAATTAAGTTGTTTTCTTCACATTGACATTTTACTACACTCAGAAGAAGCATTCTTCATGAATGGCTTGTAATCATGTCTATATTTGTACTTTTTAAAAATGATAAATTAGAAAGTGTCATCTGCCACCGCCTCCTGTATCTCCTCTGGTACCTCCTCTGCTCCTGTCACCCCGGTGACCTCTGCATCTGCCTCTGCTGGTGTCTCCTCTCCTGCTCCATCTGTGGCTGGTCCATCAGCCCAGCCCGCACCTGATACTTTGCCACTGGCTGAAAAAGTGGACACTGTTAATGGGTAAGAGCCTGACTGGCTGCCCACAAAGTTGATCAAGACCATACCAGCAGCTCTCTGGAAGAACCAGTGGCTGCGCACTGACCTCAAACTGTGGTATGATCTACCAGAGCCAGCCCTCATTTATCATCAGGCCCCCAATCCAGAGCCCTTTCTCACACACTGTTATTGTTATTGAACAGACAACAGATGAGCTGGTTTTAATATTTGTCTCATTCTGTCTCTTTCCCTTTTCTTAATACGTCTACGCCTGTGAAATGCAGGTGATTGGCTTTCTGAGGGAGAGGGCCCTCGGTAGCAGTCCCAAACGCTTGGCCAGACAGCTGAGGGAAAACCACAGCGAGGAATGGCTTAAAGCTAGGGTCTGTAATGTTGCTCAGAAACACATTTTGTTATACTGAGTGAAATGGTCCTGCTATCCTGAGAGTTGTCCATACATTATGTATTCAGAAAAAGGAACAAAAATAATCAGACCTCTGTGGCAGCTGCGGGACTGAGAAAAAGCTGACCAATCCATGCTTTTCGGCCCGAGTAGCACGGATTGGTCAGATGCCTTTATGTCTCGTTCTGCCTGCGCCCTCCTCTGTCCCTCCCTCCTCCATGCGTGCACATGTTACGTATCACTGATGCCGGAAATATTCAGCACACTCCTCTGCAGAAATACGGAGCTGCGGGAGAAGACGTTCATTTGGTTACAATGGCAGAGAAAGTGCAGCTAGCGTTACTTGTAACAGCACACCCCGCTAAAAAGGCAAGGAAAAGAAAGCCTGAGGTAGAAAAGGCTGTGATGAAATAGGCTCTGGATAAAGACAGAAGTCAGACCAGAGTCAACAGCGGTGCAACGTTTGAGTGGTGGAGAAAACTGGGGCATGTGATATGCATTGCTCCAAACCCATCCATGGTCCTGAATTTCAGCTGTCTAAAAGTCGCTCTACAGAGCTCTATTCAGAGCAGTCTGTTTCTGTGCCTGCACCTTTAAATGCTAATGAGCGACCTCTGTCAATGCCTACTTGGAGAGCCTTGCCTACTACTTCACTCTCAGGGAGAGGAAGCCCCTTGTGTTAGCAGTAGCATGCGCTAATGTTTATGGTGGATGTATATATGTATCGCTATGGCTTGAGATTTTTTTCGTTCAAACATTCCAGTTTGACCCACAATCGGACTCAGAAGGAGAGGCTCCTGAAGAAGTACAGACTCTGTGGCTGCAGCAGGACGACAACCAAACTCCATCGTAATATCATTAACGTTAAACTCACTTAAAACTCCATTGCATAGCGGACTGAATTGGAGCTAACTAGTTAGCCAGTTTCCAACTGACTTCACCATCCTCGTAGGCAACTATGAATACTATTATACCGCGGCGACACTTTCCGGTGGCTCGGGTGCAGTTGCTGGGTCTGGTATGGTTGGGACTGATCCTTTTACGAGGGTCAGTGTCGAGGCAAAGCCAGCTTTGTACTGACCCTCGTTACTGAAGCAGTCTGATGTGAAGCGATTAGCACACACACACACAGGCTAAAACGAACCGTAGCCAGCACGTTGTCTTAAAATATGAAACTCAACCACTGTCTCTTCTGTTGTTCTGTAGCTGGGACAGAATATAGGCACTTATGTTGATTTTTACAACCAACAACAGAGCTATTTAGGTGTCTAACTCTGAGTGACAACATTGTGAAACACTGCTGTCTCACTGCTGGACACACCGAACTTCACCTCGGGGATGAACGCCCCCCTCTCGGATATCTCCCATCACCACGCAGAGGAGGTCGGCCTATGATTCAGATTCTGAGCAGCCTGTAGGAGCGCCGTGTTACCAGTGGGTGGGCTGCAGAGACCATGCAGCAATCGCTTGTTTTCCTCATTCTGGGAGTTGGCAGGCTCAGTGAGGACCAGCTTATATATGTAGAGACCAGAGAAAACATGTTTTTTATGATATGGGACCTTTAAAAGTGCCTCTTTCATTGTAATTATGCTTTTAAACGAAAATTTGACTCATATACATTCACAAAAAAGACTAGGTTGTATTCTGGCGAGAGTTTCACTTTAAAACCAAGGTCATTAACGTTGTTGCAGACCATCCTGTTGCCCTTGAAGAGGATCGGTCTCCCTCTTTTGTCGATGCCACGTAGGAGGGTGCAGTTGGTGGATGGTAACGAGTTGGTAGGTGGGGGGAGGGTGAGAGAATCAGAATCATATATCCTTTAATGTCCTGCAGATGGGGAAATTTGTTTGTCACAGCGGCGATAGAATATTCCAAAAACAGAAACATATTACAAGAACAGAAACAATAGCAAAAATAAGCAATAAAATTAAAAAGGGAAGAAATAGACATATATACATATTTACATGATGTAGGGTTAAATTAACAGCAGTTTTTTTTTAAAACGTAGATTTTAAATACAGATAATGAATATGGAATAAATATGGGTTTTAAGGAAATTGACCAGTGCAAAAACAGAAGTGACCTTGTGCAGACATACTGCACAGTGCAAGGTACAGGGTGAGGTCTATAGGCTATTGGGAGGAGTGCTGGTTGTGACGACGCATTCCGTGGCTGGGTGTGAGGGAGCCCCACAAAGGTTGGATGGGAGGGAGGGGCTTGCCACAAATACTAGGCAGTAGAGCTTGGAGTCCAGGAATGTTGGGTGAGGGAGGGAAGAGTAAGGAGGGGTAAAGGCACAGAAAAGGAGAAATTTGGGAAGGGCCAGCGGTAGACACACCTCGACCAGCAATGGCTACATATGCAGAGGCGCTGTTAGCGGTTGAACCCTGGGCTGGGTAGCTGGATGTGGCTGTGGTAGTAAGGTTAGTGGGATGGAAGGAAGAGAAGAAGAATGGATGTTGGGATAGAAGGATCCATGTGCGAGGGACAATTGTGCAGCCTGTGGGTACAGGAAAGACAGACTTGAGGAAAAAAGTTGGGATAGGTGAGACATAGAGGGAGCAGGCACAAGGAACAATACGACCTTGCTCTCTGCTAGGACTGGAGGAGATTTAGGGCCTGCTGTGACAGGCTGCGTGGACATCATCGCCACAACGGACGTCATTGACGCAGCGTGAATGGGGTGGCAGATCGGCAAGAGGAGTGGCGTGGTCCAGTTCCTTAACCTTACTTATGTAAGTCCATATGTGTGGCTTGGCAGCCAGCCTGGCGACCAGCCCTCATACTCTACAATCATAGCTGGATTTCCATCAATAATCAACAAGTAAGCACTTTGTGAATCCAATTCATGCTTTTGAAGTTTTAAAAAACTGACAATGCTTTGGAAAATCACTTCTCCTTTGTGTCCCTCCAACAGACTGAGCCCCTGAAGCCCCTGTCCTCTGAAAACAACATTCCACAAAAACAACATATCCATCCATATCCATGCTGTTACACCACTGCATTAAGTCTGTTGTGTAATTCTATTGCATATAAAGTTGGCAGTGTAAAAATAACCTTAATTTACTTTGACTAAGGCCGGCATTTAATTAGTACTGAGGATTAACTGTAAGTTAATAATAATGTGATAAAAAGTACAACAACACCGGTAAAATTAATAACACAGCAGTGTGGTCTGGTTTGGTAACCCATTTGTGGTTTCTGTACATTTTACAGTTTGGTCACTGAGCGCATTCACAATTTGCTCATGCTTTCCTTTAATTACATTATTATTATTTATTATTTCCCCCTGAATTAATATGTGTTTTAGTAGACCCACTCTTACCTGATCAGGAAGGGGTTTTGCTGTGTTATTGTAGTGACTATGAGGTCTTATCGCTGGTTGAGAGACTAACAGAAGCCAGCATAATAACCTTTATTAATGCCATATTCATATGAATAATTATATTAATATTTTAGGATGTCATAATAATCTTACAAACACCTCTTCTTCTAACCTTATGATGTAATCAAGTCAGATCTGATTGAGCCAACATTTAAACTCAACAGCGCTAATTTATGATGTCTCAAAGTATAAGTAAGGCATGATATGATGCTAGACTGATATGAAGGCAGTCTAGAAAATTTAAAAATGGCTGTATCTGTGCTGGCCACTAGTTAAATAGGCCTGCCATAGACAAAATGAACTTTAAAAGAAGAAACTTTTAAAGAACCATTGAAGCTTATTCAAAGACCTTGATAATAAGTGCTACTTTGAAGAACCTAAAGGAAAAGGTTCCTTGCAGATCCATGGATGTTCTCCTATGGCATCACTGCGAAAAAACTTGAAACTTTATTTTAATTGGTTTATGGAAAATTGCTAGTCAGCAGAGAGCTAGAATTATTTACTCAGATGATTTTCACAAACTAACTTACTTCCTGTAGCTTTGAAAAGAAAATCATTTCAGAACCACCAGAAATAAGATCCTTATGGATTTGCATTGTGTTGTCTTGTGGGACATCACAGTTTCTTTTGTTATTCGATCGGTGAAAGCAGACCACCCCTCCTGCTCCCGCCTGCCTCTTAAAACACCAGGGACTCATTCATGAAAAATTGATCTTTTCTCACAGGGCATTTACCAGGGTTCTAAGTTCAAGCCCTCTACATTGTACAAACATTAAGTCCAGGCCCCACGACAGAGGGAGGAGGGAGCACAGGGAGGAGGGTAAGATAGACTTATGCATGCTAAGGTGTTCAGGGGTGAGGCATTAAATCAGTTTGCTTGCTCTGAGAACATTATGCGTTCAGTTATTAATTTTCCTGCAGGAGCCAAACAGAAAGAAGCTAAAAGGGTTTTTTTCCATTCAGGGGCAGTCAGGCAGATGAATGTGACATATGTTAGCTCCTCCAACAGTTGTGACAAAAGGAGGGGAAGATTCCATTGTGATGTGAATGGGAAATGGGACAGCAGTGTTGCACAGCAATCACTGGTGCCTTGATACACACTGTTTAGCCATGGGCCCAAACATAAACTTCACTGACAGTTACCTCCACTGCTATCCTACCTGCAACCCCCATCATTCTGCCCTCACACATGCACATATACAATAGTGCAAAACATTCTCGCTTTTAGAAGGAGAGTTTTGTGCCATGAGCTATGAAAAAAAGATAACAAGATCTCACATGTTGCATTGCAAAAAGAATCAGTTCGCTGCGAGCCTCAGCTGACAATGTCTGTATGTTGTGAGGGGATTTCATTGCCAATCTGTTTCATGGCCTACTCCTGAGAGGTACATTTTTTCTCCCATGAAAATCGTAAACATCTATAAAGTCATTGTTTTTCAGAAGTGATCCTTGATGTCCGAGTATTGTCTTGGAGGGAAAGTCAATCCAAAATGACAATTTAGTCATATCTATTTCCACAAAACATTTCTGGAGCTTTACACCAGAACAGTGTTTCTGTATTCTTCCAAACAATTTAAGTCAATGGGGAATAAAATATTAAATAGCTCCAACGAATGCTTTTGTAGGCTCCCCTGGCTACATGTAGTGTACCCTTAAGGAAGATGCTGAAACCCAAATTGTTCCTGATGAGCAGGTCCACATCTTGCATGGCAGCCTCTGCCATCAGTGTGTAAATGTGAATGTAACAGGTATTGTAAAGTGCTTTAACCAGTCAGTAGACTGAAAAAAGTGCTATAGAAATGCAAGACCATTTATTTTTTGGAGCTAAAAACATTCACTTGTGTTTCCAGTGGCAAAACCGTGGGCAGCTGAGCCAATGCATCATTTTTTGATGGGCTGTGAATGAGACCCAATCTCAAAAACTGGACCTTTAAAATGCAGTACTTTTATGGGTCTCATTACATGTATTCTAAAATACCATTGAACTTTAAATGCTGATCAAAACTTTTATTATGTATCTGTTTTTTTTCTCTTTTTTGTCACATTAAACTCCTCTTAAGTTCCCATAAAGGATCATTATTAACCCTGATGCATAATACATAATGGCATCACATTACCAGGGATAATTCAATTACAGTTGTAAAGTTCCTATCTCCTATCTTAACACCCTCTCTCACATGCTTTCTCCCCACTTTTTCATTGCAACCTTCCTCCATCCCTTTCACCTCCACCTCATCACATCTTCAGCCATTCATTTCATCCAATCAGCATCACCCAGCCCAGTCGCCAGAATATATTGTTTGCAGTTAATGCTTTCGTTACCCACATATGTCCACGGAAACGAGTCTGCCCAAATGACTGACCAAGTCACAGCAACAATTATGTAGGATATTTCCAGTGTTCTTTGTGGCAAGCAAAGCCAGAGGTTCGCACGGTATGCCATG
Source organism: Sparidentex hasta (assembly GCA_030272975.1). NCBI lineage: Eukaryota > Metazoa > Chordata > Actinopteri > Spariformes > Sparidae > Sparidentex > Sparidentex hasta. Next base: position 53,242 of record JARJLU010007331.1, read on the forward strand.
ATGTTTTTGCAGTCCTAATTATGTGATTGTTGTGCCTAAACCTAACAAGGCTCATATTTCTCATCTGATGTGCACATCGTTCAGAACAAAGTCTCTCCTGATGAGGAGATTTGCTGGCATCCTCTTCAGAAGTATCTGTCATAAAATGTTTAGATTTGACCATCTAAAATCTTAAGTTTTAGACAGGATGAAACGCATTCCACAATTTCTAGATCATCAGAGAGTAACGGCATTCATAAGAATGCTTTTTCTGTCATTGATAATTTACAGTGACTGTAACCTCAGTTCAGGTTAGAGACAAACCTTTTCACCAAAGACTATGCTGTACAACACTGGTGCTAGTCTGCGCAACACTGCCTGTGGGAGATTAATTATGTGATATTTGCTAACTGAAATATTTTACCTGAATATTGATTACAGTACATTCTGCAGGCTGCTAATCACGTAATATGTCTGCATTAATTTTCATGGATGAGAGCTTCAGCTATGTTTCTTTCTGGCTGTCTTGTTTATCTGAGCTGAACTGACACTCAGCACCATTTCTTCTGTCAAATAATTCCTATCTCCTCTGGGAAGAATTTACACCTCTCTATATCTTGTCCTTTATCAAAGGAGGGAAACAAATATCACCCTGAGGTGTTTTACATACATTTTTTTCCGTCTCATCAAACAAGGAGTCCAGAAAGCTCCCCAGTGTGTGATACTTGTTGTAATTAGAGTTGCCCATCCAAGTGCTGATTGCTTTCCACACAACGGATTATAATAGATATATTTATTAATGGACAAGAAAAAGGTCCAAATGAATATTTGTGCCTATTAACTTTGGATTTTTGTTACTTATTTCTAAAAACTACAGTCATATGCTAATAAATGCCTATATCCTAAAATGGGTAACTGTTTTTCACAGAGGAGCCAATGGACAGTAGTGACAATAGTGTGTGGACCTGTGCATCAAGCTGACTGGTTGATCAGACTAACAATCTTACACAAGTTGTACACAATACAATGCACAAGTCAAGAAAAGCATTAAAGGAAATCAATTCTCCTTCAAGGCAGTTTCCAGTCTGGGCAGGTTAAGGATGCTTTCACATCCAGTGCTCTGAGCTCATTGAAAATCTGGTTTGAAGAGGTGGTCCTACAAGCATGATTTGTGACATCTCAAATAGTTTGGACCAAGACCAAGAATGAACTTTATAGTGAAGTAAGAGACATCTTTTGTCCAGCAGTTAAACTTCATATTTGGGAATTTTCTTTTAAGGGAATGGGCGTCATTATTATTATTATTATTATTATTATTATTATTATTATTATTATTATTATTATTATTATTATTATTATTATTATTATTGTTGTTGTTGTTATTATTGAATATTGTTATAAATAACACTACATCTCCCTTATAATTACTGTTGAAAATTGCTATCATATAATAATAATGTTATGAGACAACATTGAGTCTTGACATTATCCCTCTTCTCCCTCCAAGTTGACGCAAAATAAATTCAAAAAGCACATGTGAATGTGTGAAACACTCGCACTTGTCCATGATAGCTGGGTTGTCCTCACATGCCAGATGTTGTATGAGAGAAGCAGGAACAATTGTAGTCTTCTAATAAAATAATAGAATAATCTGCAGACAAACACAAACCACAGTTTCTCCCATATGTTCCAACACTTAAGGCCATGCAAGTTAACAGCAGATCAGTAAGCTGAATCATTACATCCTGCTACTTATAAACAATAAGACCTGTGCCTTTGTTGGTGAATGTGTGTGTGCACATGAATGAGTATAGACTGATAGATCTGTGTTCGTGTGTGGCTATGTGTGGGTGTGTGCGGACAAATGTACATAAGTGTGTGTGGATGGAGTGTCATTAAGGCTACAATAAAAGTGCTGGAGCTAAGGGACTCAGCAGTAAAGCCCACTGCTTGCACTGCCGTGGTTAGCTCTGTTCTCCACAGAGACAAGGCAGCGTTCACCGCTGGATCACAATACCCAGAGGGCAAGTCTGCGTCATCATTTCTTTGTTTCTTATGGGAAACAACCCCAACGAAATATGACAGCCTTGAATAGAGTTGTCATGTATATCCAAGTGTATGGTCTAGCTCAGTGGGCTTGAGGAGGGAGGGTGTTTTCTCTGCTCAATGAGAAATCAATTCTCAATTCTCTGCCTCATTTGTTGCCTCTGGCAAACTTCCAGAAAAAGCCTTGAAATCCTACTTGATAATCAAGCATGAAAAGCCATGGATAATAGACTATTATGAGATGCAATTGCGGAAAGGAAGATAAGCTTATGCTGTAATTGAAATATCATCCACATCACATGTACCTAAGGACCACCACAGTAAGATCTGTTAGTCACACAGAGACCATGTCTTATCTCTGCATCGTTTCAATGGGCAGACAAGAAATTATAAGAGTGAAATCCATCCACTTGTTACGCTATAACTGTGTAAATGTGATAAATCATTTATTTAACTGATCCATTTTAGTAAGGGGTATCAAACTCAGAATAGCTTTTGGCCACTGGCAGTATTGTCATCTTGTAGGAGGGCCACTACAGCGTTCAAGTTCTGCAGTAAACACAATTTTTCAGAAATCTTCATTTTTATTTCCATTGTTAAAATAATAATATGCAACCAGCAGGTTGTAAACATTTATATATGATTAGTTAACTGGTGGTAACAGTTAGTGCAAATCTTTTTCCCCTACTCTAACTTATTGAAACCTTGCACTGAAATAGCAAAGACACAAGGGGCACACAGATTCACAAAATAATGACCCAGGGTCATAACATGTCTACAAAACTCTGGACAAACTGAACTCACACAAAGAAATTTAGAATGAGTCCCCGCACAGATTACACCCCATTAACTTTTAAGAGGCAGGATTTATTTCCTTACTTTGGTTTTTTAAAATCAGTGTTAATTTCCCTAAGGAATAATGCATGGACCATGATGAAAAAAAATCAGGTGTAGTTAGGTGGTTGATATCTATGAGTGAGCACAAATGGGGACTGATGGACGTTAGCATTGCTAGTTTTAACAATGGATCAAATGGCTATGACTATAATGTGAAACTAGTCATGAAAATGGTGAAGCATACATAGATATTTCCCACAGGATTTGGTGTAGATCAGGGGTCTCAAACTCAATGTACCTGGGGGCTGCTGGAGGCAGAGTCGGGGTGAGGCTGGACCACATCAGGTATTCCACAAAAAAAGCTTTGTTAAAACAATCCAGTCTCCTCAAACGTCATTATTAACAGTTCTTTAACTTGAATGGGTTCTTCTGAACACGAACAGTTCTTCTGAACATGGCTTCTCTTGCTTACTCCTTGCTGCCAGAGACCTGGCAGCACTTCCTCTCACATAGCTGAGCCATAGCTGGCTTGAGGGAGGAAGCAGCTGAGACCCTCAGTATGGCTTGAAGATGATCATCAGTACTTGGACTTATTGAGGTTCATGGTGGAGAAGAACTTTTTGCACAGATATGTGCTCTCAAAAAGGCACATGGACAAAATGATGTGCATTCTCTCATTGAAATAAATACACTGCCTATTGTGTTGATGTATTGATATTCATCGTTATTTATGATTATATTAGTTTTATTCATTGCATACTTGCAATTATTATAGTGTACACATTTGATATGAGGCATTTACAATGGAGTAAAATGTTTTGATGAAAAAATCTTTTTCTGCAAATGATTCAGTATATTCCATTCACCCAAACGATTTTTTCGAATGATTTGTCCATGGATGTCACATCATTGCAGAGCAAGCATGAAGTGCATTTATTATACTGGTGCATTGCCCGTAGGAAGCATGTATTCCATAGAAAAGTGAGGTTAGGTAGCTTTTTCATGGATGGCCAAATGAGGTTGTGTTTGAAGGTGGGACGTCAGGGATATAATTGGTCCTTTTTGACTACTTTGACTTTACCATTATATTTTACCGTAAAACTTTTACCTTGCTTTGTTCGGTGTCATTATTTTCAGCACAACCTCACATGTGTGACTGTACAGTTATTTTTTCATTGTGACATACTGTATTAACACAATGGACCAAAAATCATTAAAAAAAAACCCATAAAATTCGAGTAGGAAAAAGTTAGATTTTTTTACTGTGAAAACCACAAATATGTGTAACTAAACATTTTTATTACTTATAATGCAAATATAAATTGTTGTTTGCTAAATTTGCGCATCAGTTTCTGAAATTTACAAAGTTATATGTAACTATTTACATTTAAATGCAGGCAATGCCTCAGGCGCAGGCATGAAGAGCTGCACTGCCTGCTCAACATTCAGCAGTCTCCTCATTGTTTTGACTCACAACACAAAAAAACGACTCCAGTACACACTAAACACACTACACCAAACACTACATTATGCAAACTATGTCATAACATGGTGTTTTGAACCAGCCTTAGTGTGTTTCCTGGATGTCCTACAGTGTCAGTGCACCTCAATGCACCGTGAGATGCTGGAGGTGACAGCTGAATTAAATGAACTAATCAGTGTGGAGTGGTATGAAGACTGGCTGCGAAGAGGAGGCTGCTGTGCTGCTGTAGGAAACCAAGATCAAAAAAGGCTGAGGCATCAGCAGTGTGGGACTGTGGAAGAGTGGGCCCCCCTCCCCCCTTGGAGTACTACTAAGGCCACCTAAATAGAAGAGTCCAGCGAGGAGTTGAGGTAACAAGACCTCTGTTGAACTATTTTGGATTTATTATGAACCATCTACCTGGACTTGTTTTAATCTTTGCTGTATCTTCTTAGGAATATATTGCCCGGCTTCCCCCCTGATTGAAGGCTGTGCTGTGACCATCTTAAACCCAGCCCACCAGAAATGCACATTTATTGTAAATAAATGGTGTTCTCCTTTTTTACTTCAACCCTGTGTCTTGTCATTTTAACTCAACATGGTTCCCACTCGATCCAAGTTCCAGAACCTTCTAACTTTTATTCTTAATTGTGTGGTGTGACAACTTTACACTCTAGACACACTAAATGTCACAAATCTCTTAACTCTCAAAAATTGCTATCTATCGTTGTCTCTATCACCGTCGCTGCCGCTGTTTGAAAACCATGTTGTAGATCAACACAGACCTAAATTCTAAAATCTCTTAGGTAACAAGAATCCCAGTTTGCTAATCTTGAGCCTTGGTTTCTGGATGTGTAAATTGTCACACCGCGGTGAGGGATGTCCTGTCTTGGGTTTCTTGTCTTGTGAATTTCATGTTTTATTTTGAAAGGTAACCCTCCTCTTGTTTCAGGTCACTTGCCCTTCCTCTTGTGTCACCGGTCTGATGTCATCCCTAATCGTTGATTGTTTCCACCTGTGCTCCCTTCCCTCATGTGTATAAAGTCTTTGTCTTCTCCTGTCTGAGTATTTTGTTTGTCCTGTCGAGTATTTCAGCCATATTCACAGCCTTACCTTGATCCAGAGTTAAGTATTGCCAAGTTTCGTTTCTTGTAATAGTATTCCTCTGTAGAAGAGCGATTTTGAGTTGATAAATTTTTGGTCAGTGTTTTTGTTTGTTAGACAGTTAATTTTCAGAGTTTGTTTTTCCTCCTTTGGAGCATTTTTCTTTTTTCAGCATAGCGAGTGTAGATAATTTAATAGCATGTGTGCTTTTTCCTCGAGTGACTTTTGTTTAATTTTCATAGAGCGAAGTGATTTAAGAATAGAGATTTCATTTTCCTTCTACGGGAGCATTTTCTGTTTCTGTTTCTTTGTTTTTTCTGTATGTTGTCTTTGGAAAACAGATTTCCAATCCTGTTACTTTGTCACTCTATCTGCAGTTGATACTGTTCAGGAAATAAAACCTGTCTTTACTGCTGCCATCCTGCATCTGAGTCCTCTTTTTCTGCCAAAGACTGATATAAATAAGCAACTGTTACCTAATATGTTTACCATGTTAGATCCCCAGTTTACCTCTGTTCAGAACTGGACTGGCACTGGACCAGCTCTCTGTCTGAAGGGTAATCCTGGAAGGTGTTGCTTTAATATGGATTTCACCAGGGACTGCTGGGCTGGTGGCGAGGAGACTGGCCTAGATTCTTACTACCTATGTACAAACATCTGTTGTGTGTCGTACCTGACTTGAAGAGCCTTTGAGTCGCATGCAGTCCCCACCCATGCATGCTTCTGGAAGCTCTCCTCTCAGTGATCTGAGTACTTGATATGGGGCTAGGGTGAGTTTTAAGGGCTTTATTAAGGCCTAGGGTCTGTTTAATTAAGCTGGCTAGTGAACCCGCAAGAACCTTTAATATATTTTACACACTTATCACCTAACTTTTTACTTTACTTTAATCAAAAGTACATAAAAGTGTCAGTGTCCACATCTTCTACATTAACTGCATTTATGTATGTTTTATTGCAAAGTTTTAGCAATGGCAAAGCATCCAGCTCATACTTATCCCAATTATGAAAAATCATCAAGAATACCCACTGGTAAGAATCACATTTCAGTATACAATAAAGATTAACCTAAAAGAGCGGAGGCCATTACAAATAGTTAGATGTAGCAGGGAGTGAGCGGGTCAGGCCTTCCAGCCAGTATGCCTTTCCCTTCCTGCTGAAAGTCTGAGTGTTTCTGGTAACTCACAACCCAGTCCATGGCTCCCCCAGATCAAATGTCCTCAGAATCCAAACTTCATTCCAGTAGAGTGAGCAAGAGGACTCCAAAATCAGAAAATGGTTCACTTGTTGCACTCTTGATTCATTGTTGAGCTCAACTGCAAATTTCTTGAAGTCCTTTGTGTGAAGATCGGCTGCTCACGTACCCCATCTTGTGTGTTAATCCAAGGAAAAACACCATCTTATCTGTTGCGTTTGTCTTTCAAGTTTTCACTTCATTATAACTTTATTTGTAATCATGACAGCAATCATTACATATCACTACAACAGGCAGATCACCTATAAATTTCTGTATCACTGTTATGACTAAGCATGATGTCCCTTTTGCTTGCAGATGTTATAGGGCAGAAGTGTGGGGTTCTCAACTTTTCTGATGCTTTATAATGTGATGTTGTGTTTGAAGTGTGTTGTTAAGCCCCTGAGAGGTAATGCAGCTTAAGAAATGAATCTTGTTTTTCCACAAACCGTATGCTGGTTACATGGAAAACAGGAATATGTGTTCAGTTGGACGCAGGGGTGTGATTAGATCTTGTGGCATGAGACAAGGCGATATTTCTCGTCGAGGTGAAAAACTGCGTTGCGATATCAGTACATAAAAGACGGAGCATCCATCTGCATGATAGAGTCTGACATTGAACTCGAAATTAGTATTAGTTGACAAGACACAAACTGTATGTAAGCACTATAAGAAAATAGTGCTGTACACCACAGCTAACACCACAATATGCACAGACATCTACAGAACCTCTTCAGCTCTCTACTAAAATCAACAGTGCCTGTGAATTAAACACTGAAAGGCCAGACTAATGCCTTTGCATCTCAACTTCCACGTCAAGTGCTAGAGCCACGGGTATAACAAAAGACAGTGTTTTCACTGAAGCTGATATGAGGCCATTTTCGATGGTGATGCACTTTTACTTGCACAGTGGTCCTGAACCTCTACAGAGATAGCCACCTATCCATTCCTGCCACCCCCATTCCAACAACAACTGCAGATTCACAAGATACAGATAACTCATGAACTTAAAATGATATACTTTTCACCAAATCTTCACTAATTTGTGGTCAGGAAATAAGTAAAACGTGCACACAAAATACTAATTGATAATATTAGTATCATTCCTGGACAGCTGGGTAAGCAAATTGAACGCACCTTCTCGAGAAACTGCAGCAGCCTCCGTGATAGCACAACAAAACAAAACAACGTGTAGTAACAGGATGAGGATAAAAAAGTTTGTAAGTCAGACGAAACATCAGCAGATAGGCTACCCGTTGTAAAAAAGTATCAAACATAGGCGTAATTAAAAAACGGCCTAAATTTGCCAATTTTGGCAACAGGATATTGACTAGAACAGATTAAGATAAGACACTCACCTTAAAGACATCACATAGGCGAGAAGGTGGGCTTGAGTTGCTTACCCATCTGTCCAGGAATGATATTAATATTATCAATTAGTATATCGTGCGCACATTATACCTACTCCATGGCCACAATTTAGTATTTTGTGGCCATGAATTAATATTTCGTGTGCATGTTATAGCTATGATGTACCCACAATTTAATTACTTTTTTTACCATGTCATGTCTGGGGCTCCTTAATAATGTCCTTGCTTGGTTGCTTTAATTGCTTGGCGAGACAGGAGATCACTGATATTGAAGTTTCGGTCAAAGTCAAACGGTGACACTTGAAACGTACCCCCTGGTCTTTCCCCTCAGCTCCTTTTCTAAATCAGTCATACCCACAGCATCTTGTTTTGGTTCTGTCTGTCAATGTGTCTCATCAATATCTCTCCATCCAGACTGATAAGTAATGACAAGGGCCATTAATAGGAGTTTTCCTGGGTACAGGTTTTAAATGCATCTGTACAAGCCGACGGCATGTCTTTAGGCTCCAAGCTCTCTGCAAGTTTCTCCAGCAGCTACACGTTTGTAGCACTTGGAGTTATTTTCCATAGCAGCTATTTTCCTCTCTCCGACTTGCCTTTGATTACCTTAAGTTTATCTCTGTATTAAGTTCACTCAACCCTCAGTTGCACACTCAAAGTTAGCACTCTTGCTGTCTGGAAATGCTCTCAACTAGAGTTAATGCTCTAGGATTGTTCAGTGCAGTTTGCACTGTTTTTTGTAATACCCTGAAATACAAGATAGGACGTGGTATTAAAATCTGTCTATAAATATTTTGTTTCATTACAGAAAAAGTTTAAACAATGCCATCCTGTAGAGCTGGCAAATTGGTTCCCAAGATAGTTCTTCTTTGAAGAGACTGGAATCCAACAAGTCCTGGCTGCTCATTTTTAGGTCAGACATGCTCAAACAGCAAAATACAACAATATATGTATCCTGAAAACAATGTCAAGTGCAGCAGTGAGGCTTGTTTTCTCAGTTGTCTGAATTGTTAATAGGTGCAATGTGGGCTATTGTCACTGTGTTAGCTTTGATGGTGAAGCAAGAGTACTGTATTTCTCAGACTGCACCATGATTGGAGAACAAGGAGCTGATGTTTCAGGATGGGTAAGAGAGGAGAAACAGCCGGTTCGTTATTCACTCTGAGAAGAGAAATAAAGAAATGGAGAATCAAAGATGGAGGGGGAGACAACAGAGGAGTGGAGAGAGAGTGTTTTAAGGAATTAGCCTTGGAAGCCCTTCCATGTAATGTTGCAAGTTATTGTCTTCATAGTGCTCAAATCCCATTACCACAAGTGACGTGGTAGGCAGCAGTGAGGGGCTACACTATGGCCAACAAGTATGAAAGCTAAGATGGCAAAGTTTAAAGTCCGACTCCTCTCAGCAGGGGAAATTCAAAAGGACATGATTTTGGTTATAAGAAGATATCAGGGTTTTACAATATGAACGTAGCATGCATTTTTTGTGATGATCATGATGATGATGAGGATGATGATGATCATTATTATTATTATTATTATCATTGGTGTCGTTGTTGTTATTAGAAATAAGCAGATTCTGACACAAACTATCTTTGTGGTTAGTCATCAGGAGTCAGTTGAAAAGTCTGAGCTCACTTGGCTGGGTGTTTTAAATGTCTGACCCCAAAGAGAAGTTTTTCCACAAGATTTCAAAGCACTCTTGTCCCATACATCAAAAAAGAGAAAAAGGGAACTAAAATAAGACAGAGGAACTGCGGCTGAGCTCTGACAGCTTCAGATGTATTTGGTGATTCCAGATAGCAGGTCATGAAAACCCTCAACACAGCTCAGTGGAAAGTACCAAGTGTCATTCGGTCACGTTCAGGTCATGTTCAGGTCAGCAGATAAAGAAAGAAATATTATTTGAGCAAAATGTACAGTTATATGCTAAGTTGACATCATATATTGTATCTTCAAACTGACATCTATAGTCTCAGTGGTGATGGTGTCCAGCCTTGTTCACTTGTATTGTGGGTAGACTCCCATCAGCTAGTGGGGCCAAGTCTTTCCACAGTCTTTCCTTTCTACTTGCTATCAGTACTATAGCTACACCAAATATAGCTACGGCAAAAAAATGTAGTCCAAGGTAGTGAATGAAAATAAATATGGATTGTGCAACCTTGATAGCTTCTTTGATTTAAGACTTCATATTTACATTTACATTTTACTGATAAATTTGTCGCCATTGAAAACATGTCTTATGCTTGCAGACCAGACTGAACTTTTAGTGTGGATATTTGGGGAATAGTTGACTGATGTGGTCGTTCATTTTCAAAATCTATTTCACTTTCACTCACATTGTTGTTGTTCAGGTTTATCACTTCATTTACTTTTTGCGCCTCTTGAATTAATACTTGATGCATGCGTGTGTACAAAGCATGCGTTATGATCATGCTTTTTCTCTAACTCTATATTCTCTTCTTATTGTCCTTGGTATATTTAGCAGAGAAGTTTTATCATCCTTCACAAACAAATCACTGTGGTCATTTGAACAATATTTCAAAGTTCAAATCAGCAAGGCGCATGGCCTCATATGACAGCCACAGTTTGTGCACTCTTCTATCACTGCATAATGAGCACACAGAAATATTCACATTAGCATAGTAATCTGAAGAAGTGTTCATGACTTATTTACCTTGATTTACCAACTGAACTGTTTTTGTCCTCCTACATATTATCGCATATATCTCTCATAAGATCAAACATTTATGAGCACTGAAAACAGTCACTATGAATTAATTAGTCAGCTCTGCATAAGCAATTCAATTTCCATAGGAACTTGTATGTATCATATAGGAAATAAGTGGATTTGGACATGCTTTTAGTTTCCTCTGCTTCAGTCTGGCCGTTATTTTGGAGTTTAATACTGTCGGTTTCTGAGGGTACAATGCTGAGACTGTTTTATTCATGGTTTGGGGCTTTATTAACAGCTACATTAAGGTTTTGTGTCAATATGAAATGCTAATGCCAGTGTTGATTGGTTATTTAATGTAGACTTTTAATTCACTTAGGCGAGGAGATGAGGCTTTGAAGTATCTTGCTCCAAACTGAAACAGCTGATCCAGAGATCATCACATCTCATCTCTTTACTCAGCATGACACCCCACCAGAGGGAGTGTTTACCTTTGTCCTCCCTGTTATTCCCACCTCACACTCCTCGACAGCTTCTGCAGGTCAGTAAGGTGGTTTTATTCTGCTTGAGTGGAAATCCAAGATAACAGAAAGAAACAGACAAACTGTTGTAAAAAACATCTTTGTCTAGTATCATACCTGCTTTTAAAGAATTCACTGGCAACCTCCTAACATCATTTAATGTCCTTAATCCTTGTCAGAGGGCTCCACCAACTTGGTGGCTTCAGTAAACACTGAGGCTGCTTCTGTTCTTCAGGTATGACAGATGCTCCCACTATCTGCAGTGATCACACCAATAACATGACTCAGCTGATAAGCTGCCCTGTCGTTTCTGCTGGAATACTGCAGTTTGTGTCCATTGAGCAGGTCACCACCAGAAACAACCTTTGTTACAAAGGTACTGAAATGAAAAAGCTGATGCTTCAGTGGACACTCGAAATAAACTAATTGAAAGGGCCACTTACAGATGTTTTTTTCTGATCTACAGGTTTGCTGCATGGCTACAATATATATAAGTGGCTATTTTAGTATTTGTGACACCTATTGTAAGCCTCAGTCTCCGCACAAAACACTGCTTTTATATATATGAGTGTGTGTATGTGTGTGCGTATATATATATATATATGCATTTTGTCAAGGTGTTTTTGTTGCAAACTAGCCGGTGTGGTCTGCATTTAGCCAACACAATTACGCATGCATGCACGCACGCACACACGCACGCACGCACACACGCACTCACGCACGCATGCACGCATGCATGCACACTCTAATAACTGAAACAGAAATAATTAAAAACACATACTACAAAATTCACATTGCAACTAGAAAATGTTTAGCAGAGGCCGAACAATTACTGTGATGTTTCAGTCAGTATAATAATCAATATAATACCTTTTCAGACATTATTTAGGGATACAGTCAGGTAGTGGGATACAGTTGAATTTCAAAAAAAAGATGCTGCAAATGAAGAAAAAAACAACTTTTCATCCAGAATCAGTCATAACCACAATCATGCTTTAAAACACTAATATTTTTCTTTTTCAGTTAAAAATAATCTATGCCTGCAGACTTTCTCCAAAAGTCACTTCTAAGATTTGCTGACTCTAGCTTGGCAAGGATTAGGGCGATTAACATCCAAATATGTTGGCAGATCTGCTTGTCATGTCCCTCACATATGAACGCAGATCTTTTACTCAAAGCCCATAAATCAGTCATTGAACACTATGCAGTGGTTTTACTGGCGGGTGATTCATTTAAGAACTCCTCGAAGTTGGACAAAATTGGGAAATTAAATGTCACTCTATCTCCAGTCAGGGAGCAAAGCGAGCAACTCAGGGCCTGATAAATGTTAAAGAAAATTCCACCCTTGGATATTCTTAAACCATTATATATCATCAATCTGTGATATTCACCATGATCCAGGAGTTTTTATGTGACAAAACGTGGTAATTTACCTTTCTGGAGGACTCACTTCACCTCACCCCACCTAACCTAATTCCACTTCAGTTAATGGCTTTTAGTGTTTCCTGAAATAACTTTCAACAACTGCCAGAGAGGAGGCTGTAACCTCAGTGCATTAAGGCTATATATGATGTCTGTGAAGTGAGCTTGATATGGGATATCGGTTGTTCTCTTGATTTATTTTCTTAAATATTCAAACCAGATATCTAGCTCCATCATTATCATGGACTGATGATTGCTGCAACTTGTGTGTCATCATTGAGTGCAAGTACTGAGGACTGATGCAGTTTTCTATCCTGAGGGAGAAGATGTTCACAAAGTTGTCTCCTGAATGCAAAGGACACAATTGGCTAGTTTGATGGGTTTCAGGTTGAATTTGTCCTTTAAAAGGGCAAGTATCAGCCTTGTTGACTTGTGAGGTCTCCTTTGCCCACTGAACTTTGCCTGTATTAACTATATTTTCCAACTGCTGTCTCTGAGCATGCCAGTTCTGACTCCATCCCTGCCGACCCTCCTCGCCACTCAAGCTTGCTCATTATCCATCAGCCTGCAACTGCAACTGCTTTGGACCAACACCAGCCATCTAGACCCCCCCACACCCTGAACCTACTCCCATCTTGTCCAACTTCTCGAGGTTCCCCTAAAAAATAACTCAACCAGTAGCTAGGACCCATTCCACGCATCTGACATGTCAGCCTGGTGTGAACCATAATATCACCTTCCTGTGGCAGCGCTTCTGCTGGCCCTCTATGGAAAAAGACGTCTGGGAGTTCGTCTTTGCCTGCTTGGTCTGTGCAGACAGGAAGAATTCCTCAGTATGCATTACAGCCAAACACATGGGAAAATACATGGTAGCTGGAGGACAGAATTATGAGCAATATGGATTCATCAAGCTCTTTTCTTTAAGTGTTGATTTTTCATTCATTAATTTGTCATGAAGCAAGCTGACCTGAATGCAAGAATGCTGTCTGAACCACTTACTAATTGAGTATCAGAAAAAATCAGTTGTTCCTTTTCTAAAGCTGCATCTCTGATAAAAATGCTCTCTTTCTCAGTCTCACTCTCACGCTCTTCGGAAAAGATATGATGAATTCAGTCTTAGCCCTCATGTGCACTGTAATTTGTAGAGAATTGCAGAATCTTGTGAAAATGCAGTCATCGTATGATCATGGTGCATACCTCCTGCCTATTAAACACACAGTTGTTATTTGAAGTTAGTTGTCATTTAGATTTATGACTTAAATACTTCTATCTGGCTCTGGTTCATGTTTACTTGAAAATCGAGATGATTCAACAGCAAAATATTTGCAATCTTTCTTTATTGTCTCACTGAAATCACAATTAGTCATCTCTTTATGCAATAAACTCATAGCAAGTGTTTTGTTTTTAAATTTCTTGGAAAGTGGCCTCTGAGTGAGTGGGCCAGTATTTCTTTAATTGACAGCTTAAGTGGCAAGTCCACAGAGACACCATGGCACATCCATGTTTTCTTAAAAGTTCCATTTTATACTGTTTTTCATCAATTTCACACAGCTGTCAGAGGTCCAACAACATGTATTCGAAATGCATTGCCCCAAACCAGTGCCGGCCTTGAGTAATTTGGTGCCCTAGGCAAGATCTTAGCCAGTGCCACCTTGCATTGCAGTCAATTTCACAATCAGTGTTCATAAACTCACATGGAAACTGGATGTATGTAATCAAGATTTTATTTCTTTTAAGTCAAAAATATCACACCAAATGAAAACTTAAGAAAGAAGTGATAATACATTATATAAATGAGGCATTGTGCAAACACATTATCTCTCAGCCTCAGAGAGCCATCTCTCGCTTATCTATTGTCATCTGCTTCTTAAAATGACCTCCAACTCCTTCCATGTTGCCATGTGAGTATGGTGCTCCCGGCTATCCTCATGAACCTTCAGCAAGTGGCTTGCATTTTTCCAGTCCTTTAGTCCTTCCTTATTAAGTGTGTATTATTTTGGAGAAAACATTTAGCAGCAGAAGCAGTGCGAGCTATCATTTCTGTTTGAGTACAACAGCCAGCTTCTTTTGATTTTTCAGCACTGACTAAGACTCTGTTACAAAAGTCATGTTGACACTCTCCCATCTTTGTTTTTGGGAAATGTGTAACTGCGTTTTTTATTTGAACTGGTCCTCTGTGAACTAACTCTCGTCTCACTTTGTCAGTTAGAAGAGATGTCCAGTCAGCAGGTCTGTTGGTGCCTTTAGTCCTGATGCTGTGTCAGTCTGCTGTGCTGAGGTAGACAGGAGCACCTGATGCTGTGTCACTGGGCTGCTGGTGAAATATGTTAAAAGTGCATCTGAAGAGAGAAGAGAATATATGTGACCACTGCATGTTACACTGTAATACAAAAAAAACCCAGATGTTTGATGTGTGCTATACATAAGACATAATATAGACTAATAATGAAAATGTGATAAGAAACCCCTGAAAAAAATAAATAAAATGAAACAACACCTGAACGGGCCTAATGTTAAGTTTCAAATGTCCCTGATGAATTTAAGGTGGAGTAACATTAACACACGTCAACTCAAGCTCTTTACTGATTATTAAACAACGCTGCAAAGTAAGCTATCAAGCTAACACTCTGCTCCAGCAACAGTAGCTATGATGCATTAAACTTTTAATTTCATTCACTTCATCACATTGACATTACTGTACCTCTATCTTCTTCACGTTTTTCTTCCTCTTCTTTTCCTTCACTGGGCACCAGATGGTTTCAGTCTTTTGGACCTTGCAATTCCGCTACAGTGTCATTTATCTCTCTCTTGATCTTGGGGTTTTGGTGCGGTCAGATTCAGGCAGCTGGACTCTTGACCCCAACCCCTCACAGAGGGCAGGCACAGTGTAAGGAGCCAGGAACCCAGAATAAAGGCCTCTCCATTATTTAATAGTCTTAGCTATGAAGTTATGTTGCAGTGGGCTGATAATATTTCAAAATAATAGTAGTAATAGCACTGGTAAAAAACTGTAATTTATAATTATTATTACTATCATTATTATTTTTTATCTTTATTTATTTATTTTATTTTTTCTTCCCCCCATTTGTGGTGCCCCCCGTAGAGGACGGCGCCCCTACCATTTGCTTCTACTGCTTATGCTAGCGGTAGCATGTGCTAATGTTTACAGTGGATGTATCACTATGGCTCGTGGAGATTTTTTCGTTTAACCATACCAGTTTCACCCAGAATCGGACCCAGAAGGAGAGGCTCCTGAAGAAATACAGACTCTGCGGCTGCAGGAGGACGTTTCAGAATGGTTAGTGTGTCTGAATATGTTACTTAGTTTGTTCGTGTTGTTAAATTTACTACCATGTAGCTAATGGCTAACAGCTAGCAAAAGCTGTGTTTGTCTCAAACACAGTCTCCAAACTCTTGGACACTGTTCACATCGTCTCTGTCTCCAGTCTGCACGTTTCCAGACTTTTTACTGTGACAACCAAGCTCCATCGTAATATTATTAACATTAAACTCGCTTCAAACATCATTGCATAGCGGACCAAAGCAGAGTTAAGTAGTTTGCCAGTTTCCGACTGACTGACTTGACTTGACTTCCAACTGTAAATACTATCAAAACGTGGAGACACTTACCTGTGGCTCAGGTGCAGTTGTTGGGTCTGGTATGGTTTCATGATGGTCAGTGTCGAGACAAAGCCAGCTTTGTACTGACCCTCATTACTGTAGCAGTCCGATGTGAAGTGGTTAGCACACACACACACAAGCTAACACGAACCGTAGCCGGCACGTTGAAAAATGAGATGCCACCTCTGTCTCTTCTGTTGTTCTGTAGCTGGGACAGAATATAGGCACTGATGTTGATTTATACAACCAACAACAGAGCAATTTGTGTGTCTAACTCTGAGTGACAACATTGTGAAATACTGTTATCTTGCCGCTGGACACACTGAACTTCACCATGGGGATGGACGCCCCCCTCTCGGATATCTCCTATCACTGCGCAGAGGAGGCCTGTCTATGAAAATGACTCCTTTCATTATGTAATGCAAGAAGCTGAATCTGAACAGCCTGTAGGAGCGCCATTATACCAGTGGGTGGGCTGCAGAGACCAAGCAGGAATCGTTGCTTTTCCTCATTTGGCCGTCGGCAGGCTCAGATAGGACCAGCTTATATAT
Organism: Sparidentex hasta; assembly: GCA_030272975.1. Classification (NCBI taxonomy): domain Eukaryota; kingdom Metazoa; phylum Chordata; class Actinopteri; order Spariformes; family Sparidae; genus Sparidentex; species Sparidentex hasta. Next base: position 70,057 of record JARJLU010007331.1, read on the forward strand.
GTAGAGACCAGAGAAAATGTGTTTTTCATAAGATGGGAACATTAGTTATTTTTAACTACATCCAGTATGATCATGTCCTTAACTGAATTTCTGATGTCTAAACCAAACTAAACCATGACTGTCTGACAATATGACAAGAGCTCAAAAGTCATTTTATGTAAACTGTTTGTCATGTACAAAACTGACACTAGAGGTAGAGCATCATATTTTGAGGGCCACTGACCAAGCTGCTGTATTTTAGGAGTTGGGAGTGAGAATTTGGTGGACAGACAGACTCTTCTATTCTCCCCGACTTTAATAACATCTATCGTCTTTTTCAGAGAGCACTGACTGTGACTAAAAACATACATATCTTTTTTTTTTTTTACCTCAAAAACATGGGGTAACCCTAAGCAGTGTCTGCAGGTCTTCCTCTGTGGCTACCACTATCTGCTAATTAACGGGCTGAAGCATTGCAAATACTAGCTACTATGGCCTGAGAGGTGAAACCCTGGGCAAAATAGCTGCTGCAACCTGATTTATGTGACCTAATGGTAATGAACAAACCTAGCTGAACATATCGACAATTATTATTGATGAACTCCTCTCATCTCTGCTCAGGAGTTTAACAGCTGGACAGCACTGAGATAAAAGCGAGGTAGGGGGTTGATAAGTGAGTACATTCAACGTAGGTACCCTTGCAATTATTTATTTGTTCGTTTTTTTCCTTCAAGAGTAATTTCATCTAGAAAGTGAATTTTACTGGACGAAACAGCATTATCTTTTAGTGGGAGCAAGGTTGATTTTTCTGAGCCTTCACAGCACAAATGAGGGCATCAGCCAGTTGTGTGAAATGAACGTCACATCAGAACTCAGAACTGGCAAAAATGTTTTATGTTTGTCATCACAGTATATCAAGGACACAAATTTATAAAGATACGGTTTTAGAAAAGGTGATTTGGGGTTAGTAATCTTCCTGCTCAGTCAGCCTGTGTTATACAGGGGACTTACTGAAAGAACTGAAGCTGTCATAATAACTGTGCTGTCTTCAAATGCACCACACTTTGATTAAAACAATGGTTTCACCTCACAGAACAAGGGAGTGGCTGGTCAGCTACCTTGATTAGTTTGTTTGCAACTCTGGTGTTTTAACATTTTTTAATATAATCGACCTAATCAGCCTGGAGCACTAGGACATGCAGCACTGATGAACTTGGTGAATGCAACCTTTCGGTGAACTAGTCGGTGATGCAGTGCGATCCCACAAACCCCCAGGGTGCTGGAGGAGATCTGCAAGCATGTGTCTTTTGCAGTTGCTGGCCTGCTTGGTTTGCTGTTTAAAAAGAAAAAGAAAAGAAAAGAAAAAAAAAAAATATATATATATATATATATATATATATAAAATTATATTAAAACTATATATATACACACACACACACACATTTTATGTATTTTGTATATACATGTTCTTTAGATTGATTGGTTGATTAATTGTTTGATTGACCGATTGATAAACAGATATTTTATTGATCCCAAGGGAAATTTAGACATCCAGTAACAGCATACAGCTTCATGTTAAGATAACATCTGTCACATCCAACATCTAAACCCCCCACCATCAAGTTAAAACCATAACAACTTGAAAAGTAGAAAAAATTTAATTAGATCAGACCTTTGCAAAGAAATACATAAATACTATAAGTACAACCAAAATCGCAGGTTGCACTGAATGAGTGCATACAAAAGGTATCCAAGTAAAAAGAGATGAACAGGAGTCTAAGCAAAACTTGTTCATGTAAATTGGCATTGAAGTGCTCAAGTGAAAAAAAACTTACCTCTCAACCCAGAGGCTTCTTCAGTTCAAGAAGGGAAGAGGTGAAAGTTGTGATTCCCATTTCAGTTTACATTAGTAGGTGTTTAGCCACCAAGATGGGCAAGTTCGCAAGCAAGGTCAGATTTTTTACAACTTTTTTTCTATATGAGTAAAAAATGTTGAATAATTACTTTTGACCATCATCAAATAAAATGTTTAAATATACTGATGTCCAGAATGTAAAAGAAAAGAAAAAAGAAAAGAAAAGATCATAGATAATTTAAACAAAGAGTAAAACAATCTGTAAAACGGAGGGAGTAATCTTTTTCATTATAAAGAAGCCACAGCTGGCCTAGAGTCATTCTATGTGACACACAAAATTCACGCACTGGAAAAAACAAATAAACCTAAAAAAGAACATGAAAAAAACACAAAGGCAGACAACACATGCAAATATTCGATTTCACTGCATTCTTCTTGCTTTTGTAGGCAAGAAAGTTGATTTTTGAGTCTCATTTTTAACTTGTCAGATGATGGTGCTTTGGCATTGTAGGTCGGGCCTGCTGCCATCGGAAAGTGTCAATGTTCAGAGAGTTGGGAATGAAACAAAAAAATCAACTATTTTACCAACAGCAGCTTTACATTGTGGGGGCTTGCTAGCTGGAGTGGGTGTGACAAGGCCTCACATAATCTGCCAGTTGCATTCTAAGAGGAAGACAACAGGCGTTGATATTTGCAACGATGCTGGGTGCACATTAAAAATGGAGGACTTATATATCTTGGTTTCACAGCCACATGAAACATGCATTTTTGTTGAAACAGGATGCCTCTCCTGGTGGGAAAAAAAGGCTCACTTGTCCTCCACTGTGAATTCTAATGTGATGATGCAGCAAGTCATACTCCAAAAGGGCACTGCTCCAGAGCATTGCAAGGGAGATGGCCCCTGAGCTGATTTTAGACCTATGTTCTCCCATGGCAGAGTGCCCCACTGCCCCATGATTGAACACCACTTGACATATTTCCAATAGGTTCGTCACCTTTTTCCTGTACTCCTGAATATACATCAGAGCAGCTGGTGTCTCAAGAGAGGCGCTGATCTATCCTTTTCATTTCAGCTCTCTGATACGGTGTTGAAGCTGTACGGTATAAACCCCTCCAGTTATGATTGAAGTGACTGTGTGTGACATACAGGACGAAATATATAAAATGTGAAAACGATCAGAGCTGTTTGATTTTGTCAGAGTAGCCATGAAGCGATCTTATTTTTAAGATGAGAAAAAGAGAACATTTCAACAGGCCAAATGGCAGGATTTAAAAGTTTCCTTAACTGGGCCACTTTCCCTCTGCTGTGGCTGTCCCTTGTTGAGGCCAAGAACAGAAATAATTTCAATATGAATTCATGTTTTATTTGCACTTGTCATTCTTTCTTTTTTTCCACTTTTGTAAGGGTGATGGGAAGAAAACAATTCTGCAATGACAGGACAACTATAAGAACCTTTACAGGTGTAGCAAGGTGAAAGATAGTGAAAGTAGCTGACTGTGGCTATCAGTGAGCCAATTGCCTTTGACAAAACACGTTTAGGGATGATAAATCTAGCTAATGAGGTCTGGCTAAGGAAATTAGTCACCTTAACGCCACTAACAGCCTTCACATTCACTTGAGGTAGCCCATAAGTTAGAAAAAAGGGTGTGAACTTCTGGTAACGTTATGAAAGGAACTGCAGCAAGAAGAGAGCTCCATCACACTAAACAAAAAAATCTGTGACAACCATAGTTACCAGGCATTTCAATTGATGAAAAACGGGCATACAAGACAAAAAGCCTCCAACAGGGAGGACACTTTGAAGGATAAAGACAATAAACAGCGGGACCATCTAGCCCAGCTAGCGTTAGCTTAAGTACTGCTAGCAATGGATGTCAGTCAGATCCAGGAGCAGCATTGCTGGAAGAGTTGAGGAAACTCTGCAAAGAAAATCGAGACGGACATAATCATACTAAAATGTCCCTCGGACGACTGGAACAGGCCATTGCAGACATAAAAGATCAGTTGGGTGAACATGAAGAGAGAATCGGAATAATAGATGAAAGAATTGGCATGGCTGTAAATACAGGGGTACGACAGCAGAGGGCACTAAGACTCCTGCTTCACTGGGAGATGACCTACAAACAGACTGAGACTAAACAACATGAGCATCTTCCAAGCCCCAAAAGCCACAGAGTCATCAAGCAGCTTAAAAAAGAAAGATATGCAGGCCAAATGCCTGTGTCCGGCACAACTGGAGCTTAAACTGAACATGGGAGAGAGGATTTAGATTCCACCAGATACGGGTCCGGCTCCTTTCCGTCGCAGCTCCGGCAGTGCAGAGCCCTCTAGAGCAGATACGCAGGACTTTTATTTTCGCCCGATGTCGTAGCACGACGTGGCAATTCAGTCGAATTCAGCACAGAACAGACAGGAAGTCACGCACTGAAACAACAGCATAACATCTGGTTAATTTTTAAAATGCAGTTGAAGTGTGCTGTAGTTCAATGGGAGCGCATTGAAGAAGAGCTAAAGGAATGATGGAGTAGGGTAGCGAAGAGGAACAGGGACATGGTGTTACCAGCATCAGATCTCAAGACTTTTCTTCAAGGGGAAAGTTAAATAATCTCTGAATAGCAATGCCCGCTGTGACTGAAATAGCCGGATCTGTTTAATATACAGTAACAAATGAGCAACAAACATACATACTATTGCTTTAAATATGTAAATAGTTGTATATAAGTTTTGGATTGTACACTCACTTAGACCTTTTTTTATATATTAGTGTAGTATTGGTCGTACTTGCGCCATATGTGCTTGCACTTGCACTACATGAAGGTAGGTCACACCTCTCTGCCTTAATACCAGCGGGGACTGGACACAGCTGGGGTTCAGCTGCTCTGCCTGATTGGAAAGGTGAAAGTTCAGTTCTGTGTTTTTAATGTTATCTTTATGTTTTTCTGACATATGTTACGGACCACATTTCGCATATGCTTGTACAGCTTGATCTTATGTTTCCTTTTATTTTTAGATATTTTTAAGCAGGGAGAGCAGTGTATTTCAATACAGTACAGAGACAATGGTTTGAATTTCCGTAGCTATTATCTACAACCCAATTAAGAAGAAAAATATTCTCTGCAATGAAAGACGTGATTCAGGAAACTCACTTATCCAGAATAGAACACTTTAAACTAAAAGCAGAGTGAGTGGGTTGACCAGGTCTATGGTGAATCATGTGGGTGGAGAAAGATGTGTAAATCTGTACACAACAGTAATGAGAACATTCAGCTGTATATTAAACAAAAAATTAGACAGACTACCCATAATAATTAGACCTCAGTTTAAAATGTCAAAAAATGTAACAGGCATGATGAAAGAGTAAGGTTTAGTAGAGGTCAGGCAACATCTTCACCCAAGGGATCGAGAATTTACATTCATGTCCCAAGTGCACGGAAGCTATTTGAGGATAGATTATTTCACTATGAAAATTAATCCTTCGAAATACTAGAGACCCACTGTCTCACTGCTAAAAGACACCCATATTAAGCAGGAAATACAAACAGCTCTGTCTGAATACATGCCTTAAATGATGATGGCATGGTCTCTACTTCAGTGGGATGCAGGAAAAGCCACGATAAGGGAGTAATTAATCTCCGTAGGATCTGGACTCAAGAAACAAAGACTTGCGGAACAACAAGAATTAGAAGCAGATATAAAAAGGTTAGAGGGGAGCATAAATAACAGAAAAGAGGAGGTACAAAATTGAGGGAAGTAAATTTGGAAATTGGATGAGGAATTAACATACAAAGCAGAGGAAGCTCAGAGATTCATTGATAGAGAATATTATGAAATTGGCTTCTCAACTTCAGAAAGCCCAATCCTGCCGCATACAGAAAGATAGAAACTAATTGAGGTCGACCCTAAGGAAATATTCAATGCTTTACAAAATGTTGTGTATATTTATATAAAGTTCAAGACCAGGAATTTAAGACAGAAAAAAACAAATGGTGAGTTTCTGAGACCTCTCAAAATGACTAAAGATGGGAATAGATGGGTTTGCAGTAGAATATTAAAAAGTTTTTTGTGAATGATCTTTCCCCTATATTGTGTAGACTTTATAATTGCATATTAAATTCAGGAGACCCCCCCAAAATCACGGTCGGAAGCTATCATCACTGTCCTACATAAGGAGGGAAAAGACCCTCTACAGTGTGCTCCTTATCACCCCATAAGCCTTTTGTGTGCAGACCATAAAATATTAACTTAGATTCTAGCAACCAGGACACAACATTTCATAAAGAAATGATGAACTCAGACCAGACACGATTAATTTCAGCTCGTTAAGGAATAGATAATGTGAGGAGACAAACAACCTTCCATGCTTCTCAGCTTAGACACAGAGAAAACATTCAATAGTGGATTGGGATTTCATGACCAAACACTGCTAGAAATTGATTTTTGACAAGAAATTCCAACTTTGATTAATTTGCTTAACAAAGACCCTCAATCAAAAGTAAGAGTTGATGGTCATTGCTCTGAGCTGTCTAAGGCAGTGAGGCAGGCCAACTCATTGTCGCCCATCCTTTTCACACTTAATATTGAAGCTTTAGCAGAGTCTATATGTCCAGACTATCCATATCCAAGAAATAACAGATGAAAGAGGCTCAATCCATAAGGTAACTGTGGTCACAGACAATGTTGTTGTTGTTATTTTTTTGTATAACACCCACTTACTTTTATCCCAGCACTTGTGCAAGGTTTACAGAAATATGGGGAGGTCACGGGATACAAAATGATTCAAAACAAATCACAGGCAATGCTGATATCAGTGAATGGCCTTACACACATAAATATAGATGTCTCTTTCCTACCTCCATACCTTGGAGTTATACTTACACACCATCCACCACCGAGTGACATAACTTGTTGAGTGGTCCTCCTCTCTCTCTATAAGGTAGAGTTGAGAAGATAAAAATGAATCTGCTTCCTCGACTATTTTTGTTTCAAACCCTATCAATAAGAGTTCTTATCTTAATATAATCGATAAGCTAATTTCTAAATCTATCTGTCAGAATAAGAGACCCAGATTAAGAGGGAGAAACAATTTTTCTGTCAAAAGAAAAACTTTTAAAGAAGAAATTAAAAGCAGAGAGTCGATGCAGAGGCTTAAACAGGTCTACACAATGAAAGCCTACAAGCCTACAAATGAAGACAATTTTTATTTTTTTTTCCAAAAGTGGAACTGTGTTATATTATATTTAGGTGGTTATGCAATATAGGTTGTATTAATGGAACTGAGTTATAATGAAATACCGTAGGAAATGTCTTCATACAACTGATCCTGCTCTCCTGAGACTGTCTATCACCTTGTAGAATGTAATTTGTTATTTGATCTTATTTCTATTTTATGGTTAAAAAGAAGAAAAACAAATTGAAGAAAAAGAAAATTCAGTAAATTAGTTAAATTGCCTCCAAAGGTTTAAATAACTGGCTATTGAACATATTATAGTATAGTTGATGACTGAAAATACCAGCTTTTCAGGCATCTTATGTGTCATCCTGAAAATTCAGAAAGGATACAAGTGATTGTAGGGTGGCTAGTGACACATTCTCCCCCATTTGCCTGTCAAGGTTTGTAGAACACAATCCACAGTACACACTACATGCAAAGGGACAACAAACCCTTTGTAAAAACACACATCCATTTCTCACAGTCCTACAGTGGAACCATAGGGACTGTAGCCACAAAAGCACAGTGCTACCTGCAGCTGCAAGGTGCCATCCAGCTGGCAAAATGTTGGTAAGTAAAAAGCATCAGTAGGGCAAAACATTTTGAATTGGACATCATGTATTTTACACAAACAGTTGCAGTAGCCTCATGGGACAACTGCAGTCATTAGCACTGCTTAAACATGTGGGACTGTGGGCTGCTGACCTGCTGTGTGTAGGCGGAGCCATAACCTGTATTGACTGTGGGATAGTCTTAGCAGCTGTTTGAGGTCTCATTTGGGAGGGGAGAAGGGCCTACCCCTGCTGACACTGCACAAGTGTAACAACACACACACACGGGTCAATTAATAGACTGTCTCCAGAGGACCACCAGGGTGGGAGGCTTCAAGGGCTTTGCCTGAGGAGGGAGGCGTTTGGGTTACTGGCCCACCTGAACCTTTGGACAAAGAAGTACTCGTAATTGTATCAGCTGCTTCACCCTTAAACTCTAATAATATGCGTAAATGAAAATACCCACATAATCATAATCAGCCTCTGTCCAGCAGCAAATGCAACAAAAAATGAACAAAATTCAAATCCTGCCCATTCTCGCTCCTGATACCTACTCTGCAGCCATTTGCATGTAATATTTGATACTATTTTCATGCACCCATGAAAGAATTACAGGTTACACTGTGCACTGGAACTAACATGTGGTGGATAAAAACCCTACCTGAGTTGATTTGATTTGAGGTGATTGCTTGTGTAATTTCAGGGACTGTGAAGAAAACAAGGGCCTAATCAGATTAAGAATGGCAATATAAAAATGTTCATCACTTAATTCTTTTGGGTAACTTTATTTATCCCTGAGAGGAAATAGGGTCATATTTCAGTACATCAATCTACTAAGAGAAATGTAATAGGACAGAGAAACTATACAGAAAATATATAGATACAGAATACAGAATGAGATAAATAGAAGAAATAACATAAAATAGATTAAAATAAAAATGTGTGAATTATGATATATAACGATATAAAAAAGAAATATACATAAATAATAATATGTGCATTTATTGTGAATGTTCCTCTTTTTGTTGGAGGTCTTCCTAAAGCTTGCAAGTGTATTTATTTATATGAATTACATCAACACTATTCATTCCTGCACCAACACCTATTTGTAACAATAATTAAAAATACAGTAAATGAGTCTCTCTTTCACCTGCTTCCAAAACAACTACAAATTGCAGTAACAGAATGAGTAGAACATTTCCCCATTAGATAGAATGGGAAAAAGCTGAATATTTCAAAAGCTGAAAGTACAAAACAGCTGTAAAGCCATAGGTTTAATGGGCGTAAAAAGCGGAATAATTTTTGTTTGAAAAAATGTATGGCAGACACTAATAATAATAATATTTGATGATGCTGATTTAGCATTCACACTAATGAGAAAAAACAATAGTGTTAATGCTGTATCATAACAAAATGTGTAGTTTCTGTGAAAGTACACTGTGACTGCAGACAGCTGAACTGAGGCTGAAAACAAAGCTGAAAAGGCAGAAATGTGAAAGAAAATGGCCTGAAATGCACTTTGCACTACACTGCTGAACAAACCTCATGTCGAACTGCATTAGCTTAAGAAGCTGAGACATGAACAAGCATTAGTTAAAAAGCTGGAAGGTAACAGTGATACTGTAAGAGGTGGAAGAACCTGAAAAAATTGAAAAGGCACAGCAGGATGAAGGGAAATGGCTCTTTTTGTTTCAAGGCCAAAAAGACTTCAAGTCATATAGCTGTAGTAGCAGTAGTAGCTTTTGAAGTAACTGTTGTAGTATTACTAATAATAAGTATTGTGATAGTAGAAGGAATAACATTAGAAGTAATAGTAGTACCCTAGTAGTATAAGTAGTATTGGTGGGCGGACACTTATATTATTTTCAGATTATATTCAAAAGACACACTGTTGTTAGGAAACAGAATGCAATACGTGGTCTCTGACTTTGACATCAAACAGTTCGTACAATTAAGCATCATCAACCCTGAACTCTACCCAAATTAACTGGCATGTAAAATAGTGTATTATGTCATGTAACAACAGAATGGCAATGCATAGAATGGCAATTCTTCTGTCCCTGCTCTTCCTTGCTGTGAGGTGACAGTGGTTTGTCCTTTGCTATCATGGATTGATATATTAGCCTTCGTTGCCTAGATGTCCACAAACATCCTTCATACAGCCATCTTCTTCCCTTGAAGGAGGTGAAGGGAATGACTCTTCTGTGGCTAATGGGTAGGTATCGCTTGAAAACAGAGCACTGGCCAGAAAATAAAAGCTTTTAAAAACCCAGAAATGTCAACACCTGGGGAAGTAATCATTGAGTCACTGTATTGATCAACAATTCATTCAAACCCCTACACAGATATTCTCAGTCATTTTGCATTATGGGGCAGCACAAATCATTTTGATTGCCCCTTTAACTGTTAAGGTTTAATTTCATGAAAGTGGTGAAAATCATTAAAGGTTAAATACAGATGACAGTGTGATACGTCTTTGTGAATGTCTTCTTTTATCTGAGAACAGACAAATTACTATTTCAGGGACCAAAGACAAATTCTGACACGATTAGCCTGCTAAAGATTCATAAAAAAACAAAGTAACTCTAATAAAGCTGCCTTCAAAGAGCTTTTTAGCTACAGGAGGCAGACGGAATAATGTAACCCTAATGAGGAATAATATTTACGGAAATACCTAGATCACAATTACACACGCTGCCTCGAGAGTGGGGGGCTTGGGGAAGGCTGAGCAACAAACAACAGCATTTGTCAGCTGTAAAGGAGGGTGATGAATGTGTTTTTTGAGAAAACCTATAGGAGATACACAAAGCAATATAAAAATCTCACATAAATAGGATTTCTACCGGCAAAATGAAATCAAATGGAGTATAGAAATGAAAGAGTAAAACAGATTAAGCAGAGAATACATAAATACACTGCAAGATATGAATAAATACACTGCAAGATATGAATAAAGAGTCTCAGATTTAACTTAATACAATGCAAAGTATACAAAGAACTGAGGGTTGGAGCAGTATTCTCTGGGAGTTTCTGCAAAGTGCTGCTTACTGACCACTAACTGCACAGACAAATAGTGTAGGGCCCCAGGCCCTTGACCTCCATGAGTCCCAAAGCTCTTAGGATCACCATGTGGGATATGGTATTGTGCATTTGTTAGGAAATGATGTACAGTATAACATCAACTCAGTCATTAGGATATCTGTCTTATAGAGGGGGCCTGAAAAAAAGTATTGTTAAAATCTTATTCATAATTATTTTAGTTTATATTTTGCTCACATGGTTCAGATTCCTAAATACAGTTGTGTTTCCACAAATTATTAAAAACAAAGAAAACAACAACAAAAAAAACATAGTATTACAGTATAATAATGCTTGAAGGCAGGGCTTGTTGTTAAGTTACTGCCCCTTGACCCTCAAACCAGTTAATCTGTTGCTGCTGGCAATACAGTCATTGAACTGCTCTTGCAAAAACAGTTATACAGTGTATCATCTTGACATCTAAAATAAACCCCAAAAAAACCAAATACACAGAACTCATTTTAGCTAAAATTAGCTAACTGGAATCTCTGCAGGACTCACACAGGGTAGATTGGACATTGCAGAGAGCATAAATCACAAATATTAACTTTTGAGCAAGGCCTTTAGCCCCAACTCTTCCAGTGGCTAGCAGGTCAGACTGTGGTTGTACTTAGGGGCTTGCAGGTGTGAATGGGTAACTGTGTGAATGTGATCAGGGTGTTCCTGAAAAAGAGAGCATTGCTCTTATCAAAACTTCCCTAAATAAATTAAGGTTGAAAAATATACAGCATATATTGAATATTGTTCTACTGTTTACAGTCACTGTATTACCAGGATTAATAAATAAAGGACTTTTAAAGATTTCTCAACATGCATGTAACCAACACGATGTTATCAAGTATCATCTAGTTTCTCAGGTAGTTATTTCCTTCTCATGCTCAATTAACTGTTCACCTGAACAGCTTACAACGTTGTATATGGTATCATTAAAATCACTTACCATCAAAACTTAGGGGTAGGTGCCACAGCGATGCCTCATGACCTCCAGGTATAACACACATCCCAAAACACACAACACTCAGTCACTTTAATTCTTCCATCCAGCCAGCAGGTGGCTGGGGCTTTTGGTTATTAATGAGCAAGAAGCTGTGAAACCTTAACGGTTCTGATATGTTAAGTTGTTTTGGCATTACTGAGAGTCCAACAACAACATCATATTCAAATTAAACCTCTGACAAAATTAAGTTTTAACGTCTTTACTTTTGGTTTATCATTTGTTTCCTCACCTCTCCTCCTGACAGCACCTGGCCTTCCTCTGATTTGGACCCAGAAACTGCCAAAACATTCCTCGTCTGGTGAACAGGCTGCAGAGGCCCCAACCTAAAGTGGGCACCGCCTCGGAAAGAGTTTTTCCTCATTCTTACTTTATATTTTTGTTCCACTGGTTTGGGCCAAGCTAACCACCTATCTAAATATGCTGCATGCTTCCACTGCTCAAAAAGAAAATAAAAGAAACCGCTGTTGCATCCAACACACGACCGACCATAGAGTAGGCATGACTTTTCTGTGTTATCATGTTTGGTTCAGGAGATGTGATTCAAAATACATAATTTAGTTATGTTGAAAAGTAGTGAATGATTCACTGCAATTTTGTTGCATATCATATGGAATATAGCGAATGCCACCTAACCAACTTAAAATGGGTCATAAGAAGCTTTTTTTCATTTTCAACATATATGTTTGTTTTTGTGTTGCGGATATGGTCACATTCTATAACTATGTTACTCAGTCAAGCCTTAAAGTTACTTGTAATCAGCTCCAAAGTTACTGCACCCGCACATCACATATACTGTACAGAACAATACTTTGACTTTTGTGTTCAAAAAGGCAAACATTTGTATTTAAAAAAAACAAACAGGAAACCACAAAACATGTCAGGGGTTACACTTAAAATACTACCAGGGTACTACAATGTCTAGAATGTCTGTGTATTGAGGAGACTGAGGTTTTTAAAATTTGCAGCATTGTAAAAGATGAGATGCCTTGGTAAAACATGTAGGCAGGTATGGTTTGAAGAAATATACCAATTACCATCAACACATCCTGCAACTGTGTCTTCAGTCTGGCATGAAATCATTATCAACCATCCCATCCACCTTCTGGTAAGACAGCAAGAAATTCCCCCCAAAGAATGTTGAGGTAACACAGTGTTTGACCACCAGTTACTGAAGCAAGTAACCCTTTTAATATCCAAACCTTGATCCTGGCTGATCCCTCCGCGATAGACTTTAAAACGAGCATAAAAGCTGAAGTGAAAAAAAAGACTCAAGTGTTGTTCAGCAAAGATGCAGAATATAACGTCTCTGTTTCTGTACAGAGGATGTCAGTGTGACAGTTTTATCACCAATTACTGTGACACAACTTCCTTCCTCAGAAAGTCATACATCAGCCTCCAAAGGCTTACTTTAACCAGCCATCAACAAAACGTCAGGGGCTGCTCTGGCCCGTTCTGTTTTTATTTTGTAACAAGCAGACGGTGCATATGATACTGCTGGAGTTGTTGATGATGTCGATGTAACCGTCATCTTGTGTCCTTTTTGCCCCCTGCGGCCTCCTGCATAGCTCGTTTATGAGGTCTTGAAATTTCTGCCAACTCTGCTTTCCCACCTACCCCTCCCCAAAAACCCCATCGAGGCAAGCATGAAGGGCCCTCATTTTGTTGTGCAGCACATAACAGGTCACATATGTCCTCTTTAGAGGAAGAGCAAGCAATTTAGATCCCAGGGTGGCTGTCAACAATGAGCCCAGTCAAGTACATGGACAATGTTTGGCGATTGAAAGATGCCCTTTAATGGTGTTCCTGACATTTAAATGAAGGCAACGGAAGCCAGAGAAGGAGTGGATATGGCAGGGAAGACAGATACAGACATACCGAAACCTTGAAATTATGAAAACGGGGATGTTGGGGAGGACAAAGTGAAGTCAAATGTTCTTTGCCACAGGCTGTAGATACCACGAACATTGCGGTACTACCAGCTGTACAAGAATCTTTCTTTTTGATTTATCGTAGAATATTATCAGTACTCACTAAGAATTTACGGCTTGTTAAGCATTCATCCTTCTACTCCTTCTCAGTGTAACCTCCATGTATTTGCAGCTCATTCAGCTCATCTGTGGAATTCATAAACTGCTCAATATCCCAGTGCAATTTGAACATCATAATTCAAATTTGCTGCATAGTAATCTGCCTTGAGTGGAAACTAAATCACACTTTACAGCCTCTCACAAGTCTGTACGGGTTCTGTGTTCATGCTATTATGTCACTACACATGAAGATGGCTACACAGCATCAAACTAGAAGTCTGAGAAATGACGGGGTGTTGGGTTCCACACCAACAACTGCCATGTCTAGTCATTATTGGGCATTTGCACTGGATGCATCTGCATTCATGGAGTCACCTCGCTGGCTCGTTGGCCACAATCCAGATAAGCTTCTTTTTCAGTTAAATTGTTTAAATGCAGTTTTGATAATCCTGACCACAGTGCTCCCACGGTTTCAAAGTTTGATCTGATGATGCCTCGAAGAAAAGTCAGTGCGTTATCCAAGTTATTATAATTCATCCTGTGTGGAACATGAATGACTGAACCAGAAAATCCATCATATAGTTGTTGAGAAATTTCATATAGCAGTACAGTCATGCATCTGCATCTGTGATTAAAACAATTATTTTAATTACAAGCTGACTGACAGACTTACTGAAATTACTGTCTCAAGAGCCTTGTGGTTCACTTGGCTACAAAATGAAAGGAAATGCTACTTCTAAATACTACTAGAATTATTAGGGATGTAATGATATACAGAATCTTGCAGTATAGTGATTAAAAAATGACCCAATACTGTTGCAGGACTGTGATGCTATCTGCCAACCTATTGTGGTCATATTGCTCGATGAGCTCAGAGATCTAACAAGGGATATCAGTATGAATGCAAGGGTGACACAGATGAAGCCTCTTCCCATTCCTCCGTAACAGGGCCATGCGTGATGGGTCCATGATGGGTCCACGCTCGAACCTGGAGGAGTCTGTGCCTGGAGCGAGATCCCCTGCAATGACATAGTTAAGGCGGGGCCAAATCGTAGATGCTCCTAAGTGCCATGTGTGGCAACCAGTTGCAGTGCTTTATCCATCCACCCGGAAAAGCAGTGATGATGTCAGCTGAAGCGATAGGCATACAGTATTTGACAAGTGTTCTTACACAGCATATTCAATGATTATTAGGCTGGCATTTCATGAGGTCATCAATTTTATACTTAAGCTTTTTGTTTTTCAGCAGTACTGTACGAAAGTGATGTGGCTGGGGAGACCATGCAAATTCTTTTTTGCCATGGTGAAAATGGTATTTTTGAAAAGCTAAATTGCAACAAATATGGACTGAAGAAAAATGTTTCACTTGGTAAAAATGTGGATTTTGGAAATCCTTACATCATTTACATTTTTAAAAAAAATTTAGTTTGACTTTTGGATTTTTCAATTGCTCTGAAATTATTAGAAATGTTAGCATTACACAATTTAGAAGCAATCCTATGCAAAACAAAGACAAAATCATTTGCTTTTTTTGCCTTATTACCACAAATGTAAAAAGTACATAAGTGCAATTTTTGATGAAGCACTGATATGCTTCAGAGATCATGGGATTTCCCAAACTGAATAAATACTGCAGAAATAAACACAGGAATACTTAGTTAGCTTGAGGTTGTTATAACTGAAATACTGAATGAAGAATAATATTTTCCATGGACAGATTTAGGTAGGTTACTACATAACTGCAGACTTTGTGTGAAGTTACTTGACGGTTTTGAAAATTCCAGACACTGAAATGAATGGAAAAAATATAGTAGAGCCATACTGGCCCATATTTGTGGGATGATGGTATCAGGACTACACCTACTCAATGGTATGACAACAGTCAAATCGGGTGATCAAACTGTCTAAACCTGGCTGTGCTGATAACACATAAAGCAAGAATCTGTTACTACAATGCCTATTCATCCCCTAAAATTTCATGAGAAACATTTTTTGTTGAGTACTTTTGTCGAGCTTGTGAACCGAACCACCATTTTTACTATGAAAGCTGAGGCCAAAAAAATAAAAAATAAGCTGAAAAAACTGTAAACATGTCGATGGAAAGTCATCTAAACCACCAACATTTCTGTTAGACCCAATCCCAACAAAAAATGCTTAAAGAGGTTCTACTGTTACTT